>OX453070.1:1215818-1491554 GCA_949699795.1 Spicauda simplicius
TTTTAACATATGACATATTATTCGAAACTAATCGTGAGAGTGACATAGGCTATGTAATTTTCCAATTTGGCGTCTGCGGTCAGAGAAAAACGGTGGAGGGACGATTTTGTATGTATAATCCACAACAATATGGGTGTCAAATGAAAGCTAGTAAGTAGACCATTACAAATATATAGTATTTTAACACTTCTATACATATTGTAAGATAAATTCCCCAAAAACCAACGGCTAGTATGTAATAGTTATTTTCAAAATCTACAAAATAGATTTCTGTGCGGTTTTTACTAAAAGATTCTAGAGAAAGACATAAGTTAATACTACATTATCGTTTTATGTAAATTGACTGAAATACTTATAAAGATTTTAAAAAATCTCGCCCGCGGGGAGTTTTACACGCGTACGCCGCGTACACCAGCAGAGTATCACTAAAGTAATGTACTAGAGAAATGTAGATCTACAAAAATACTACAAATAAGTACGCAGTAGCATTTCTCTATCTCTTATGCGTAACTCACAATAATTACATTTATGTTAAAAAAAGTCAATTAAAAGTATCACGTTAATGGCTTGTTAACACTAAGCATACGTAAACAAAGTTTGTAAGTAATAGGTAAATGTCATTTATATAATTGTACATTAAACATTTTATTAATTATTAAGTTAAATATATAAGAGTAAATACCTACTTGAGAGTAAATAAAATAAATTATTGTAAAAACAAAAAGAGGAATAAGCAGACCGTTATAAAATATACATGTAATAAAACTGTTACATTACTATTTTTGGACACATTCTAAAAAGTGAGAACTGAAATAAATTATTAAAAAACAAAAAAAAAGTGACTAAAATTTAATTTTGGTTTACTAAATGTTAGTTACAAAAAGTTATTTTTTTGTTTTTATAATAACTTTTTGTTAACAGACAATTACATTAATGTCAAAAATCGTAAAAAAAGAGTAAACACAAAAAAAGCTATGGAGGATGGGATGAATGTTTATAGCGTATAATTAATGCTACGAAGAAGGATGATTAAGTATGCCTATACGCAATTTAGATAAATATATTGAGTAATTAATCAAGTGACTCAAAATCAAAATACAAATAAACGATTCCTATCTTATATATATGTTTAAAAAAACGAGCCTTGCGAGTAGGTAGTAACGATTTAAAGAAGATTTGTTATGCAAATACGAAATTGAAACGTGGTAATTATTCACATGAGAACTAGGCTTTCCATCGTTAATTTTAAAAATAACTTGGAAATAGTTGAATTTTTATGCTAATTTCATTATAATTCACTTTCACGTTTATACTTTTGCGTTTCTGAATTTTATGGCATAAATTTGAAATATACTTTGATTAATTAAGTGAAATTTATCTTCATTCTTCCGATAGCAAATTATTCTTTTATTAATTTTGGAAAATAAATATATGTTTGCATAACATCGTTTTTTAATCATCGGCTCGGCAGACATACCATATAAGACGAGAACATTATACGGTATATTTGTTTGTCTACACTTTAACATTTGTGCATACGAGTATATTAGCAGAATGTACCTACATACAAATTACAGTTTTTAGACGGTCACTAGTGGTGGACATGAGTGCGCCTCTGGTGAAAACGAGAATAAGCTTTTTGCTGAATTGCCTCATTGTTAGGAATACGGATATATATCGAGATTCTCAAATATCGTTAGAGGCACAGATATAATTTGTAAGCGCCTACATGCCTACTGATACGTATTAATTATGTACTAATAGCTATTTTTTCATTTGCATATTTTATCCATATTGCCAGTTTCTTTTCACATTTACATAAATTGTTACTGATAACCTATTACGCGTAACCAAATATGAACCGAGTCTGTCTATCGAACAAACATATATTTTCATTACCAAGTGAAGTTAATCGGACGACTGTCTTTCTTGTTATTCATATAAATTGAAGGTCAGGGACATAATACTTTATAAATGAACGATATAATCATATTAGTATGAATTGTTGGTTTTTTTTTTAATCTGACTGAAGTAGCAAACGAGCATTCAGTCCACCTGATGGTAAGTGGTCACTGCCGCCCATGGACATCTGTGATCAACTTCATACAGAACTTGGTCTTTATCTGAAGTCAATCACAGATACGTTGGTACTCCCGAGGACTACGATGGTCACCTCATATAAAAGAGTACCGGTAACCACACCCTTCCATCGAAACGCAAGAAATGCTTCATGCTAGATATAGGTGTGGCGGTGGTACTTCCCCGGTCGAACTACATTGGTTCTACCACCTTCAAAACGGTATATTTAACGTGGAGTTTATTCCCCCTTTACATTAACAGATGGTATTTTCAGGTACCGACGCCACGCCTAATTCTAGCGTAAAGCAATTTTTACGTTTTGGTCGAAAAGTATGGTGTCCGGCTCATTCTCATATGAGGCGACCATCTAAGTCCTAGGGACTATCAACGAATCTATGATTGAGTTTAGATAGAACCCTTGTTCTAAATAAACTTGATTACAAATGCCCATGGGCGGCAGTAATCACTTACCATCAGTACCCCATTCTAACATGGTACTTCAATCGTAGAAAAACAGATACAGATTTTAGACTATTATCGCAGAATTGACACATTTTAATACTTAACGGGTACTCACGAATGCGGTTTTTGAATCCTTTTCGAATTCTTTTTGCTTCACTTATTTGACAGCCTATGTTTAGAGCTACAAATAACGTTTTTTATATCAATTGAATGAAACGGTATCCAGCGGAAATGAGCTCCATGGCTGCACACCATGAAACGGAAGTTCGGACCAAAAACTTACTTTCTAAAAAGAGATCTGTAATGAGATAAAGGCTTTGAAGAATTCATACAAACTATGTGTTATTTTTTTGCTAAATTCTCTATAGGTTTGCAATGCCAACTTTAATGCGCTACATAATAGCTTAATGGAATGCTAAGCTTAAAAAGACAAAAAAATATGTAGTCAGGGGATCGGTTACGTGTTTACATTTTGAATTTAGTTAACTAGTACCACTGCTTGAGTTGAAGAATTAATGAAGAACGAAAAAAAGTGAAAATTAAAAAATGCCTTTAGTTTTTATTGCTACTGCTATGTTATTCTGTCTTTGGAAGGAAATTCAGTCAAGATCAGTTTAACTAGGTATTTTAATATTATACAAAAAAATCTTTGGGTATATTTTAATATATACTTACCTAAAGAAAAATTTTAAAAGTGAGTATCAATTTCATAGGTTATCAAGTTTTTTTATTATGTAAATTGAAGTAGCAAAAAAGGGTGAAGGTTACTGATGCCATTGAATATCTGTAATTCTGTACTTGGTAGTCATGCGTCGCCCGTCCTAAGACCATGTATATTTAAAATGGCTTGTGTAGGAAAATTACCCATCATTATGGATACGAGGTTAAACAAAAGTCAGTACTGTGTCAGAAGTACTCCTCAATGGAATAGGATTAGCGCAAAGATCTGCATATAGCTTCTCACGGGCATAAGAACTCGAGGTCACTGACCGCTGTTATCGCGAGGTCGGCATATCCAGTGAAAGTACTTACAAAGGTTTGCCTTTTTTGCCATACGTTAAGATACATACTAGTTCTATATCTCTTATTTCTTATGTCGATTTGGTTTTTGTAAGAAATCTTTATGGGCTATAAGATTGTTGAATGAAACGCGAGAAAACTAGTGTGGCGCAATAGATATGATATTATATTAAATAGCTGGTTCAAACCACGACTAAAAGGTACCTCGAACTAAGGAAGCTCGAGCCATCCAGACAAGCGACCCCAGGAAGGACGGTGGCATTTGTGGTCACATGCCGCCATAAAAAACAGAAGGTGCGGTGAGCGTATTCGCTCACCAGGGAAGAGCCTGAAATACTCGTAGGCTCGTGCTCGGAGGACTCCAGTTGTGTTCGGTTGTAGATCCCGGAGTACCCTATGTAACGCTGAGGGCAGCCACCAGGGTTTTTAGTGCGGTAACAATCTCACATAACCCGCGTCGCTCCCACGGCGTCGGGTACCTACCATTAGAAGGTTTCATACTCGTAAAAAAAGGACGTATCTGACTGTTGCTATCTTCAGGTTTCCGTGTCCTAGACAGGCACGACATAGAGGAACGTAAAGTTGGATTATAAGTTTAGACAGGAATATCTATAAGAATATCCTTTCTAAAATAATAATTAATAATGGTTCGACTTGTATTACGTCGATGCGACATAAAAGTATTGAAAGCATTTATTATTTTGTTTTATTTGTTCGAAAAAATACAGTTTACACTTACATAAATTACATAAAAAAACAAGACACGTTTTTACTAATAGAAATAAAATATGATTGTATGTTTATTTGCTTTACAAAACCTTAGTAAGTAATTATGTAAATGCATTTAATGAAAATAATAAATCAAACATCGAAATATCATGTTGAGGAGTAGAAATGCGGAATTTTCGTTGAATGATACTATTTAAACTCTCTTTCAAAATATAAATATAATGTACGAAAGGTTACTTCTTTATTAATTTGTAGTGCCAATAACTGACCTGGGGGTTATAACAAAAAATCTAAAAAACAAATTACTTTTCACTTTAACCTATACGAATATTATACAAAGGAAAATTTTGTATTTTTGTGTTTGTTATTGAATTAACTTAAAAATTACTGAATCGATTTTAACAATTTAAACTAGGTATATAGTTTAAATATACATAGGTATTATATTAAGTACAGTCTGCGACGAAGTTGCGTTGCTTCTGCTAGTTCTAAATAAAATATTTACGAGATTCTATTACTTTTTAAGTCTTTAATAGATCCACATACCATAAATATTCTAAAAGGTTTACTCATTTCCTTTTACATACACAATGATTGTTCTAAATTAGCTTAATCGGTAAAAATGTCTCGTTATATGTTTTACTGTGTATTTTACCAGTTCGCATAAAATGAAACTTAGTCCACGGTATTCCCATAAAACCTTATTTGCCACAAGCGGCTCGTTATGGCCACAACCTTAGCGTCCCATGGCGATGACCTCCAGCAGGTATGGCATAGGCAGGTTTTGTAGTGATGTCACGAACATTCGCGATACGATGCGAATGTTTGGCGAATGTATTTGGTATAGGAAAACGAAATTTGTATATAGTAGTAAATGATACATTATTCTTTCATTGAAATATATGGAATAGTCTACAAACAGACAACTAAGTAAAGTAATAGGTAACTTGGAAAAAATACTTCCTAAGTAACTTTATTTACTAATACTTTCTATGTTAATCTAATTGGATTTCGAACAAAATTACATATGAACTAAAAAAAAAACTATATAGAAAACAATAATTCCTCATAGAAAATAATCTATTATCAGCCTACTTAAGATTAATCGCATTCGCTAATGTTTAGGATAAACTATCGCATTGGCATTCGCTTTTGCGAATGTGAAAAATCAAACATTTCTACATCACTATTTTGTACGTCGTTGATAGTATAGCCAGGTTTCGTTAAATAAAATCAGGATAGATTGTAAGGATTATGAAAAAGTGAATCGTACAAACTTGGACTATCCATTATTTTGCGGAAATAGGAGTTTATTTTGTTTATTAATTACATTAACTTAGTGTATTGACAGTTGATGTTGTCTTTAGGAATAGCTGTAACCATTGATGAACCAATTATAGTGATAAGTAGCAAAATTTTAATACCTATCTCTAATTGGTTACATCTATTTAATAATTTATCTATGTACTAATAATTACAAATAGAAGAAATAGATAAGTAACGTTCTTCCGATCTTTGTCTAAGTTTTAGATTTCATCTTGACTATAATCATAGAAAACTTAACGAATTTAAATAACATGTTTATTATAATTTGTTAAATCTTACTAAGTAACTAAGTATAATGATATTATAAAAATGTATGATCGTTTGTGAGCATGCGTGTACGCCTGTTACTCTTTCAAGCAAAAATACCAGTCGGATTTCGCCCACATATTTCGCCGAAACTTGGCAGTTTATGACCAAATTAACACATAGGATGAATTGGAATTTATCGTGGTAGACCAAAACTAAGCGGGCGAAGCCGCGAAATAACCTAGTACTTAGTATAAAACTACATAAGTATTTGTATAAACTATCTAATCAACATTGTTATCGTTTACTACGTGAATTCCAAGCATATTTCTAAGCACGAAATATTTCTATTCAAATCTCACCATTATCTAGGCGTAGGTATTTTTACAGCAACGCGACGTGTCTATCCATTAATTTGATCATGTTTGTGTGTAGCGTATTGCAAAAGAAATGAGGCAATAACATTTTTTTATTGCTGACTCTAAAAAGAAGAATGTACGTTAACATTTTATTTCTATATCCGGTATTTTATCCGATCGTACTTATCGAGTGGTTTAATAAGTTACTTATAAGGAACATAAAAGGAAATGAGTGAGATACTTTTTGTGTGATCTCAAATTAAATTAACTTTATTACTTAAGTACGATTATTTTAAGATTTTGAAAAGATCCATATCCCATACGTAATTAAATATTAAGTAAGTACTTACACTTAATAAAAAAAATATAAAAAAAATACATGCCAGTTTTCCAAAGAGACAAAAAAGCTACAAACCTTATTACGACTTGTGTGATAACAAAAACACCTAAATTTATTTTACACTTTGACCTGAATATCTAGAATGGGTTACGAATGTCGTTAACGCATCAATTCTTGATTGTACTTACAATACCTAGACAATAGTCTAGGCATTTACGCTGTATCTAGGCCAGCTGATAAGTACTAATAGTCTAATTGTCACAATTAAACATCTAATAGATTCACTAGAATGATAGATATTCATTAGAACTGAATTGTCAATTAAGACAGACAGTAGGCACGTGAAATATTGGACAGTCAGATGTTTGGACTTATTTGTATTAACTGTATTATTTAAGTGTGTATTAGAAAAATGTTTAAAAAAACATCTAATGAATGTCAAAAGTTTAAAGTCACTAACTATGCTGTTCCTGAGATGGACACATGTAAAAGAGAATCGTAGAAGAAAAAAGAAACCAAAATTTATTTAAATAGGTACAACGGCCTTATCAAACTTGGATCTCTCTGTGGATTACGTCAATTTTGAGTAAAGAACTATCCCGTTAATTTCAAAATTGTTGGTCCTATTATCCTATATCAATCTAATGTTTACAAATTGATTCGAAATTGAAATTTTTATGAGTAAATTCAGTAATAACTTGTAACGAGGCCTTAATAATTAAGGTGTCTCAATTGATTAGTTAACAAAACACTATTTAATATTATGTTCTATAGATGGAAAATTTCATCTTAAGTTCATTATGCATAGGTATGTCACCTACATTTGCAGTGAAGAAGGCAGGGCAAGGTACGAAGGTCGTATCTGCCAGCCGATCGTTGCTTCGCGGAAAACCACATTCCTGCAACTATGTAGGGGTCGAAGCGACCCTGGTTTAATATGCAAGGAGGTACTAGTACTTACGTACCTAGGTACTTACGTACTCGGTCCTCATACATTGTTTTATTTATAGCATAGGTACTTGTTCTGTACGTGTCATGCAAGTAAATAAAAAGTATATTGCGTATTTACGTAATTCAGAATAATTTGATTGATATGACAGGTTTTAGGATGATTCAAATTTAAGTTTAATAGAGTTGGGTATAAAAAACTTTACGTATTTTTTACTTAAAAATACAGTTTCGAAACGAAGTTAGTTGACGTAGAGTCAAGTTATTCTTCTATTTACTATAAATCAGGACAATGGGTGGTCTTTACTATAATGTATACCATATATAACATGAAAAGTAAAGACTTGCCTACGTATTATCTAAAAAGGTTCTACCACCAATTCATATACATACTTAGGTACATATAAAAATTTAATTAAGTAGGTACTTACTTGCGAAAAACATCGATTGGTTCAAAAAGTTAAATTCTATTAAAAATATGTGACGTCGGAAACAGGTAACGTCCTTGAGTTGTTTTGTATTACAAAAATATTTGTTAGGGACGTGGAACCGTTAAAATTACAATTATCAACCGTTTTAGTTTTGCTCGGTAAATTAAAATGTGTGAAAACGTTCCGTTGCTCGTGATATTACCTACAATAGATCCGCGAACAGCATCCCAATTCAACTTATCTAACTGGTACACGACCGGCCAATGGCTTTTCTAATTCAAATTAACGGACTAACAAAGTACGTGGTACCGTTAAAAGGTAACCATGGAAGATTAAACACCATAGAAAATCCACTCACCGACAAATAATCGAAAAATCGGACGCTGGCGCCGTTGCGAGTCTTGCCCGCGATTTTTGCACCAAAATCCCGGGAAACTTCACAAAACTATACGTTAGAGCACTTAAAAATTCGCACCGTATCACTAATTTAGCACTTCACGTCTTCCGTGTTTGTCACTATTCAAAAACATCGATACGCGATTCACGTAAAGAGTTTTGAGTTGTAATAACCTTCGATTGTTTATCGAGCGTGTTGCTTTAGCTGCGTTCGACGACACACTAACGCCACAGCGCGCGACCGCCGCGGCCGCAGGTGGAACTAACCGGTAATCTAACCTGCGCGATTGTAAGGTCAGCAAATTAATTTGCATTGACAGAACGACGGACATACACCGGCTCATAAGTTACAATTTATTATAATAAGGATGGCATGATTTATCGATTAATAACAATAATTTAAAAGCTTCAAATCTATACTTAGTTACATGTGGTTTTATTTCTACGTCATACTTAGTAATATAAATGATAGTAAGGAATTGTCAAGTGAAAATGGTATTTAAAAACCGTCTTAAAAACTTAAATGAATCTATCACATACAGCGCGAATATTTCAATTTAAATTTTATTAATGGTAATTTTATCAAACTACGTTATGACGGGTACACAAATATTTTAAGTAAAATACTTATTTTAATTAAGTACTTATCTTTATACAAACGAAACGATTAAATGTTTGTCAAGCTATCCACACAAAAAATAAACCAACAACATCATTAAACTTTTTGTTGTTAACTTTTTTGTACAACAAGACTCACTTTCTTATACCAGCGGCCTGAGTGTAGGTCAATATTACTACTTGTTAAAAGTCTAAATTTTTTGTTATACTTTTACAAGAGCATTTAAATGAGTAGAGATAGGCTGGTGAATTAATTGCATTTGGCTTTTCATTACAGAGATGCGTATATTGGAATACCCAGCTCGTACTTTTATTATTTTTACGTTTACGTGCATAATATCGCACGTACCTAAACATAAAAATATTAAAAGTAAAAAATATTAGACGACCCGCGTGGCGGAGAGGTCACCATACCGGTCTGACAAACAGTGGGTTCTGGGTTCGGTTCCCGACCAGACAGGTATCTGAATGATGAATTTAGATTTCTGTTCTGGGTCTGGGTGTTTGTGTATTCGTCTTTGTAGGTACATCCATGGCACGCACGGCTCAGGAAAAAATCCTACTGTGGGGCTGTGAGTATAGAAAAGTGTGATACTTGGTGATTTCCATACCGTCGTCCGTTACGGTTATGTCTACATTGTCTACCACGGTAATGAGAATCCTTTGACTTATTCTAGATCATTAAAAATATGTGTCAAATCGAAGCAAAATCCGACCGGTAGTTTTTGCATGAAAGAGAAACAAAAACATACATCCTCACAATGTCGCAATATTATTTATAATATTAATAAGATTATTTTCACACATTTTAACAATGAAGAAAAATATAGAAACGAATCCTATATGAGAATTTTGTTAATAATATTTTAATGTGATTTAAAGTCTAAACATGTGTATACCAAATTAAGAGAAGATTAGTTTTAACCATCATTTTTATATTCGCTTCACTAACTGGAAGCGGTAGCGTTCTAAATTAGTATGAATTCATAAAAAGCATATAAGGATTTGAGTATCAGCCCACGATAGTGTTTGAAATGGAATTTTATCGCTTGACAACGACTGACAATCACAACTAAATGCAACTAAAACGATACAATATAATCCTAGAAGATGCTTTATTTAGTTGAAGTTAGAAGTAGGTAAGTACTTTATGTATAGCCAATAATAAATTTTATTTTGTTACATTATACCTTTAATAAATCATGATTTTGCTACCGCTACTCAAATTTCTGTATTTATTTGTCATTCAGTCTGCTAATGTATTTTGAGATGGGCCTTTCAACTTTTTTACAAAACGCAGGTAAACCGGTAAGGCTCGCGACAGGTGTTGTACAAAAAACGAAAATTTGTTTTTTTGTTGCATATTGCGTTGTTAACAAGCACACGTGGACAGCATTCTATATATAAATAGCAATGGATATAAAATAATCGTAATCGTAATTATGATCGCCAGCTGTTCGTTTTTGTTTAACCAAATGTTGTATGCACCTGTTATTGGAAGCGTAGGGTACCGAGTGAACAGAGTAAAAAAATACTCATTTGACCGAGGGCCCATTCAGCCTGTCTCGTTTATGGGGGAAATACATTACTATTTTTTGATAATTTGTGCATTTAATGAGATGGTTGAATGAATTTCTGAATTTCTGATGTTAAACGGTCACTGTCGCTTGTATATGTAGACTTCAATTAAGACCAAACCCGCTTTACTTCAATGTTATAAAGCTAAACAAAGTCCATAAAATGTATTCACTTTACATAAAACTTTAGTCCGATAAGTAAATGTGGTGAAAATTAAGGTCAGTAAACAAATAAACGCGGCGGAAGTATTTTTTGGTATACGAAATATTTGGTAGGTATCATCTATATTATGTTTATATGAGCAAAAAATATTGGCTATAGAAAGTGTCAGTTCTTAAAATTATAAGACAGAATAGTAAGTAGGAAAAGTCAAAATAGTATAAAAGACCTTGCTCTTGTATTTGTCTATAGATTTTCTATTGTTTGTTTGGTTTCATTGGTAGCTATTGATAACCCATCGTAACCGTAAATGTATAGGTACCTAATTACGACCCAATTTACACCACCAGTCGAAAACTACTTAGTTAGATTTATTCTGCCCATGATTGTTGAAAAGGCGCATGTAGCAAGAACTCAGAATCGAGTTTTTTTTTAAGTAATTAAACCGGAAAATGTTCGCAGTTTTTAACTAAAGTTAACTAATTACATGTTGTAAATTGGAAACAGCTATCATCTTTTTTTTTATTTAAACGGATATAATATTTTTTTCAAGTATTTAATTAACAATTATAAAAAAACTGTTTTGTTAAAAAATATAATAAAATCAGTTTTATTAAAAAAAAATTAAAGGTAAATACTAACTTAATTGAAGAGACCGTTTACTTTGTCTCTTCAATTAAGTTAGTATTTACCTTTAATTTTTTTTTAATAAAACTGATTTTATTATATTTTTTATTATTTTTCAACGGTTACATTAATTTTTAACAAAGCGAGATAATACACGAAAAAATACTTTGCAGATGCGCCTTTTTCCGAATCAATTGCTATCGAGGGCAGTATTGTGTGTTTCGTCCCTATAGGTCTGGGATTAGTATGGGGCTACGGTATCACCTGCCTGTCGTAAGAGGCGACTAAAAGGGGCTTCCGGGGTTGGGGGCGGCTAGAGTGGGAGATCGAACCATCCAGCCAGGCGATACCGGGAAGAACAACGGTATGTGTGGTCGCATACCGTCGTAAAGACTGGACGGAGCGGTGGTCGCAGCCGCTCATCTGGGAGGAGCCCGATGGGCCAACGCGCTCAGAGGGCTTCGCTTGCGTTCCTTTGCAGATCCCGGAGCCCTCTTTGGAGCGCCGAGGACGGCCACCGGGTTTTAGTGCGGTAAAAATCCCACATAACCCTGCGTCGCTCCCACGGCGTCGATCCTTTTAGAAGATTCCCCCTCGAGAACAAAAAAAAAGTATTCTCTATTTCGACACAGGTTTTTGGACTATCATAATCAAGGGAAAAAATAATAACAACCTCAACCTAAATAAGTAGCCCATACTATACAGTCATTAGTGTAATATCACTGATGTAATATCCGTGAACACAGTAACTCACCCAAAAACCGTGGAAGCCTTGACTCAATTCGGAGCACCATTTGGGAATGAAAAATATTTCGCAACCTAAATAGTACTAGCCCATAATTATTATAGAGGCCATAAGCGTTTGCCCTACATTAGTGTAATATCCTGTAACACGGTCACACCCAAAACCATGAAAGCCTTAATTTACCGCCTCGTTATAAACGAAGTACGATTTTTCCAATAGACTCCAAATATATTTTTTATTTGAAAGAAAGAAAGAAAGAAATATTTATTTGTAAAAAAATACTACAACATAATGTGGCATAAACAGCATTACTTTTACATTAGACCATTGCTGTAGTAAAATTTACAAAAGGGTCCACACTCTGCCTCGCCGCGGCTAACCACGGCCACTGATTTTCAGTGTGTCCCAATTCGACGAGCAGCTCGCTCGAGCGGTGCGTTGGCAAAATAGAATATAAACAAAAGACACATAACATAACTAAATAACATTTCGATTAGTTCTTCAAATTTGCTGTAGTTTTCACATTGTTGGGTTCAACGTGAAAACTTCACTTGCACATTAGGTACTTATTTACCTGATCAAATATGTGCACAGTACATATTGACTCAAATCGCTGTATGGCTCAAAATGCGTTTTACAGCAATAATAGGTGCTCTTAAACGAATCGTAACAGAAGACCTATTTAATGCGATATCAGAAATAATAAAAATGACAGAATGCTCTATTCGTTCTTTCGTCCATATAATTTATTTAGCGTGTACGAGCCAAAGTAATCCGGTATTTATGTAATAACAATGACAGTTTAGTTTCGGTTGATTTAAGATAGCTATTATCGTTAGTAGTGGTTATAGTCCATAAGTAATGTAATAGAATTGTCCTCTACCAACCTGTATCACAAAAAATATTAGGCGCCAGGTAGCTAGTATAAGGGAGTAGTTAGGATAAGTAGGTACCTGCGTTTTTTTAGAACAGAATTACGGTAAGAAGGACCCATGTCGTTAACGTAATGCTATTGTAGGAAGTTGCAAAGTATAGATTGGGTCATCCTAATCTATACTGTGTACTGAGTAACCGACAGGTCGTAGGTCGGTCGGTAGGTAGGTAGGTCGACCGACAGGACAGGAGTAACTTTAGGTCGACCGAGAAAGCAACACTGTCTTATTTCTACCGTAAAGCAGTTGTTGCGTTTCGATGGTCGTATGTAAGGGTATCTTACATCTCGAAAGTAGTAACTCAATCCATACGAAGCATCCGATCTATATGAAGTTGGTTACAGATGTCCAGCGGCAGTCATCGCTTAACATCGAGTAGACTGCATGTTTTTTTTCTGACTGAAGTAGCAAACGAGCATGCAGTCCACCTGATGGTAAGTGGTCACTGCCGCCCATGGACAACTGTAATCAACTTCATACAGAGAATGGGTTCCATCTGAATTCAATCACAGATGCGTTGCTTCTCCCGAGGACTATGGTGGTCGCATGTGAAAGTATGCCGGCAACCACACCCTTCCATGTTCATTCGCTACTACAAGTTGACAAAAAGTGACACCTACCAACGAAAGTTGTGCCTCTAAAACCTGAATGAAGTGAAATACCACCACGTACTCCCTTAGTGCATAAATAACATTAAAAGTGAAACAGTCGCTCACATTGCGTATTCTGTATACGCAATGCATTGTTCTTGTAGGGTAACAATGATTTTAGTGGACACCAATTTTAAATTAAATAGTATGACCAAACTAGATTCTTATTTTTTCTACCATGTTAAAGAAGTAAACGAGCATGCAGTCCACTTTTGAGGAAGAGGCTACTACATAACAAAAAAGACAAACAAGCTGAGTTTCTTGCCGGATCTTCTCAGTTGAGATCGTGTTCCTATCCGGTGGTAGTGTAAAATAATGTGTAAATGGCAATTTGTAAGTGCCCTGTAGGCCTAGGCATAGGTACAAAATAAAGATATTTCATTTCATTTCATCCTCCTGGAGTAGGTATTCTCGGAGCGCTACACGACACGCGCTGACACGGGACGTTTTAAAAGGTGTAAAAAGAGCTCTTCTTCAAAGAATTGCCGGCTTTGGTATTTTTTCTGATGTTGCATTTTTCCATATCCTACGGTGACAACTATCTATCAGATCGCCCGATCTGATATATACAATTATAAAAAAAGTTTGTTTTGGGATTGAAAACACTTGTATCAACCTCCGAAAAGGACCTACTTTGTGTAGTTATATTAACATGAGTGGCAATGACCACCTACTGCCAAATATATACGTACTTGTTTGCATCGTCAATGTCATAAAAATAAAGTAGAATAATAATAATAAATGCCAATTAACTATATGAGTGAAATAATTTAAGATGGTCACCATACAATATATTATTATGACACAAAGCGCCTTATGACGAGTGATGGAAAGTGACGAACGATGATAGTTGCAAGAAAAATAATTATTCAAATTGATTATTATTGATGTCGTTTTTATTACGCAGCCATATACGATTTTATTAGCTTCATTTTAATACGACAAGCTTGATAGTCCAATGTAAGCGAAGATAGCCGAATATCTAATATACACAATTCTCGTGTCACTATGTTTGTTTCCGTACTCCTCCGAATCGGCTTGACCGATTCTCATGTCATTTTGTGAGCATATTGAGTAGGTCTGAGAATCGGCCAACATCTATTTTTCATACCCCTTAGTGATAAAGGTTGTCCATCCTTATCATATTTTTTAATTTTTTTTATGGCATAACACCGTTTGCCGGGTCAGCTAGTCATATACAGAAACCATTCTGATCGATATACACTAATCGGACAGGCTAGTTCACTCATAACTAAACTTATCATACTTACTTCTTACTAATATTAGAAAGGCGAAAGTTTGTGTGTATTGTTACTTCTTCACGTGTAAACGGCTGGAGCGATTTTCATAAAATTTGGTAGGGTGTTAGCTGATACTCTGGATATTAACGTATAGGCTACTTTTTACTGTGGGAAAATATCTTATTCCCACGGGACACATCGGTTTTTTTAATGCGGGTGAAGCTGCGGGGTTCAGCTCGTACTTAGTAAATTTCATTAGCTATCGATATGGACACATTCTGCAATTTACATTTTTTGCTAATATTATTTTTTCGTAACGGACGCGATTGCTTCGCAGAGAACTCAGCAAGAGTCACAGCGGGCAAGCAACAAGCGTGCCAAATAATGGCCAGCTTGTTTACAAAGATCCATCAAAAAACCTTTCGTAAACACCATTGAGTTCGGTCATTGGTTTCCCGTAACAATATGCTTCCCGCTGGCACGCGCATACTGAAAGGGCGGACACACATTAAAGCGTTGCGGTGGTACAACTTTAAAGGCTACAAGTAACGCAGAAATTTTGGTTGCTGGCTTAAATGAGGTTTTCACCTTTTTCCTAGGAAGTACAAATTGTGTTCTTTATAAAGTTATCTACTGATGTGTAGCAAACGAGATGTGTGTAAAAATAAAACAAAAAATAATATGTTCATTTGCCGCCTATTGCGATAACTTCTCGCAAAGTGGTCTCTGTAGTGACATGCTTTGCGACGAACAGCGGCGTAGTGTGCGCACCGCGCTCTCTGCTTCTGATTATATGTGTGTCGGCCCTAACGCCACCTGGTAGGAAGGTGCCAACAGTACATTTGCCAATTGAAGGCTACAAAAGGTTATTGTACTTGTATTATTTGATAAACAAACAGCTCTTAATTACAAAACCGGTAATAACTTACTAGCAGATAAAAAAGTTAACGCCTACCGGCAGACGTAATGTCATCAGAATTTTGAAAACTCGTCCCGTCCTTTACCTATTATTGTCCATATACCATAGTCCATAGTCTATATACCAAAGTTCATAGTCCATAGACCATAGACCATAGTCCATAGTCCATAGTCCATAGTCCATAGTTCATAGTCCATAGTCCATAGTCCATAGTCCATAGTCCATAGTCCATAGTCCATAGTCCATAGTCCATAGTCCATAGTCCATAGTCCATAGTCCATAGTCCATAGTCCATAGTCCATAGTCCATAGTCCATAGTCCATAGTCCATAGTCCATAGTCCATAGTCCATAGTCCATAGTCCATAGTCCATAGTCCATAGTCCGTAGTCCATAGTCCATAGTCCAAAGACCATAGTCTATAAACCATAGACCACCGCGCTGGCCAAGTGCAAGTTGGGTCACATAACTTGGACCTTTTTTCTTTGAAGATCTGTCAGATGTTTAACTTTCCTCACGATGTATTTTTTTACCGTAAAGCAGAGATAATTAAATTCTAATAAGCACACTATTTTAGAAAAGTCAGCTTAGAATTCGAACCAGGGGCCATCGATTGAGAGACCGAGTTTCAATAATTTGGCCATCACTGCTCAAGTCTTCCTAAAATTAATTATTTGCACGAAGCCTTTTATATTTAACGTTTTAATGTTATTTATTTTACCGTTATAATATTTTTTGTATAATTTTTATATGTGTTTAAGTTGTTTAGCACGTATATCTATAGTATTAAATATTTAAACAATTAATAGCTTTTAATAAAATAAAGACCTTGATGGTTCAAATGAAATAATTAAGCTTTCCGGTTGAGCAACTTCCAGAGAAGGAAGAATTGATTCCTTATTAAGGCAATTTGTAGAAATACCGGTTTAATTCTTCGTAAATGAATCTGCGAATCATTTTTAATGTACTATTAAATGGTTTCTAATCAGCATTAAATAAATTTCAAAAATTAAGGTATTTTCTTGTATGAAAGTACATTTATTCATTCTTTACAAATAAGTTTTGAAGGTGGTAGAGCCAGTGTAGTTCGACCGGGGAAGTACCACCGCCACACCTATTTCTAGCGTGAAGCATTTCTTGCGTTTCGATAGAAGGGTGTGGTTGCCGGCACACTTTTACATGAGGCGACCATCATAGTCCTCGGGAGTAGCAACGCATCTGTGATTGACTTCAGATGGAACCCATGTTCTGTATGAAGTTGATTACAGATGTCCATGGGCGGCAGTGACCACTTACCATCAGGTGGACTGCATGCTCGTTTGCTACTTCAGTCAAATAAAAAAAAAAAAAAAAAAAAAGTAAATTATCCATCCATCCATTGCCTAAGTTGTTACTTGATATAAGGTCGCCCTTAGTGCAAATAGTTCATAAAACGATTATTACAATTCGGATCTCCTTAGGATTACGTTGGAATACTACATGTACCTATACTCGGAACAAATTCGATATGGAATGTTTAATAACAGAGCGTTGCCTAGCAACCACTGACAGGCAGGGGAAAGCAACTTTTTGTCGTTTTATCAGCCGTCTTTTACCTATTATTAACCTTTACCTGTAACTTATAATAGGTTTCAAATCCCCTCATGGAATTAGGGTTGTATCATCATTAGTTATACAATAACGATAATGGTAAATAAAATTTGTTTAACTGGTTTTAGCATATTATCTTGCAGTTGGTCGTCATTAGTTAATTAACTCTTCTTAATTAAATTACTTCGAAAATTTAATGCATAGTTCGGTTGAATATCAAATGCATTTGTGTACAAATTCGTGCAAGTTGGTGATAACCCTACATAGGATTTTTTACGGTTTGTTTACATTTATTCCAGATCGATTTTGCCCCGAGTATAAGTTTAAATAACAATTCGTCATTTATCAAAAACAAATAAGGAAGCTTTAACGTTGCTATATTACAGAAGTAAATATGATCGAAGTGGCTTTCAATAGGAAATAGCAAAGTAATTAAACGGACTAATGTAAATAAAAGATAAACTATATCCATCCTATATAAACACACGTAAGTTCCGTCAGTCATTAAATTATTACGAATAAAATTATTTATTGTTGTCATTTTGTAATCACAGTAGTTAGTAATAGTTCCGCCATTTCGACATAACTTTCCACTTCCCAGTATTATCGCAAGCAATGTCTGAAATTAATGATGTTTTCTATTGAGTTTGTCACACGGCAAGAACCTAAACAGTTAATATTATCACATATTATCTAATATTAAATGCTTAATATAGTTATCCACTCTGATCGTAAATCACTACATAATATAAAACAAAGTCGCTTATTGCTATCTGTCCCTATGTATGCTTAGATCTTTAAAACTACGCTACGGATTTTAATGCAGTTTTTTTAATAGATAGAGTTATTCAAAAGGAAGGTTTTTCTGTATGATACATATATATAATATAGTAGAAAAACACTGATAATTTAAAAAAAATGACTTTTAGGCGGAACGAAGTGCGGCGGGTCAACTAGTATATTATCAAAAAGAATTATATATTACCTGTCAATATCCATATCTGCAGACTACATCTATGAAACAGTCTTTCTATAATTAAGAATGAGATTTGCTTGCGTAAAAGTTTGGTCAAAACAAGCGAGGCTGTTTGAAAAAGTAGCAACACATAGGTACACAAGAGTAAAAAAAACACTGAATTTTTATCCTAGGTTCTAGCTTACGCGTTATTTCTATATCTATACATATAATAATAGCGAAAGTTCCAAGTGTCTCTACAATGCAAATATTTACTAAATAAATCTTTAGAGGACTCAGAATTAATGACAATTTTTTATGTGAATTTTAGAATTTTTGGCGTTGTGAAATCACTGCAAACCTATTAATTTAAATTTATTATAGTTCCGATCCGGTGGTAGTGTTAAAAATATTTATATAACTGACAATTTGTAAGTGTCTCCGTAGGCCTATGCAAAATACTTTTCTATGTTATCATACTATAGGATATAATGCACTTAGATAAGGTTATTTTTAGTTTCAAGACGATACTTATTCAATTTTGTTTATTTGCATTATTGGCTTTTGACATGGTAAAAAATGTATGTCTCACTTAACAACAGTCCGTCAAAAGAGCGATGAAAAGCAAGATTAAGCCCTACAGCAATAGAAGTCACAATAATAGCACGTTGGATTAAAAAAAGCAATTGATTCGTAACTATTGGAAAGCCATTCCTCTTCAGCTGTAATCACAGTAGGGTATGGCGGTACTGCGAGCATGTTTAATAATAATAATCTGAACTATACTACTAGTTGACCCGGAGAACTTCGTTCCGCCAAAAAGTCAAAAATCTAATATTATCAGTGTTTCACCACTATGTTATGCATGTATTATACATATAAACCTTCCTTTTAAATCACTCTATCTATTAAAAAAACTGCATTAAAATCTGTACGTCGCGTCAAAGACCGAAGCCTAGATAGGGACAGACAGCGGAAAACGACTTTGTAATGACTATGTAATGATTCACTTTTAAGCTACGTTTGGTCATATATTCGACATACATGCACACAGACTGATATAAACTCATTGTATTGATAAAGATTTTTTATTCCTCTATTTATAAGTTTATGCAGTGAAAGCTCCTTACTCACGTTTTCTGCTTTCGCGTTCGCGGATTCGCGGATAAAATAATTGTTACCATTTTCTTGTATTCGTGGCTATAAAATCCTTTATTCCTCGATATAGACGGTGCAAGCTAAAAACTCAGCGCTACCTGTTTGCGCGTCAGCTTTCTTTGAGTACCTACTGCTGGTCATTTAGAATTTCTGTACTCGCGGCATAACCACCAATTTCTCCACCAATTGACACTTAGCCAGCGCGGTGGACCATGACCTAAAACTCTCCCATTCTGAGAGAAGACCTTTGCCCAGCAGTGGGACAATAATGAGTTGAACCCAGTACTCGCAGCATAACAATGGCAAGGGCGAAAATATTGATGTAATAAAATAAAAGTATGCTTTCCATTTTCTGGTGCTTTTTGTAAAATCTATAGACAACTTTTCCGCTTGAACTCGCACGCTACCCTCCGTCCAATAAGGCGATCCTCCCGTTAACCTTTCTATTAAGTACGTAGACTTTCTCAACCTCATGTTTGGTGCTGTAATGACGCTAGCCCGACGCTAGCCCGCGGCAGGGAATGTACCTGATTACACGTATAAAGATCGTGTGTATTTTTGACCTTTCAGTTGTTTCTTTGGTGTCTTCTCTACAGTCAAATTGGTTGTCGTCAGCAAGAGTAGACAAAACATTTATAAATAAGACTAAAAAATCTAAATAAGGCCTAACTACTTATTTTTTGTCTGTAATTTTTGTTACCTGAGCGTTAGTGCTTAATTGATTGATGATGTCAGCTAATTATTGTCCCACTCTGGGCACGGGTCTTCTCTAAGAAATAGAGTATTAGGTCATAGTCAACCACGCTGTCTCTCCTTTTTGGCGCCGAGGACGGCCACCAGGGGGGTTAGTGCGGTAAAAATCCCACATAACCCTGCGTCGCTCCCACGGCGTCGGGTACCTTTTGAGTTTTCCCCCTTGAAAACAAAAAAAAAAGGTGCGAATTGGTATACTAACTTGACCAGTAGTCAAATATATGGACGAATAGGAAATTAAATTTAAGGTGGTAGAACCAGTGTATTTCGACCGAGGAAGTACCACCGCCACACCTATTTCTAGCTTGAAGCATTTCTTGCGTTTCGATGGAAGGGTGTTGTTGCCGGCACACTTTTATATGAGGCGACCATCATAGTCCTTGGGAGTGGCAACGCATCTGTGATTGACTTCAGATCGAACCCATGTTCTGTATGTAGTTGATTACAGATGTCTATGGGCGGCAGTGACTACTTATCATGTGGACTGAATGCTCGTTTGCTACTTCAGTCAGATATAAAAAAAATCATAACTTAATCTATAAGTACATAAAATCGGTTGTAATCTCTAAGGTGCTCATTTTTTCCTTTCGACGACATTGTATTTTTACTACATCTTCATTTATGATGTAGACCATCTATTGTCACTACTAGTTTAAGTATCCATATGTGTGTCCACCGACCTTAGCGACCATGTGTGGCGTTACATTGTGTGCTGGAGCGCTCAGCTGATTCATACGAAGGCTATAAAACGCAAGTTGTTCTGACATTGCTATTGTGATCCTCTTTTGGAAATTGGAACACTAATTTTAATTTCAACGTTTATTGAATCTATATACATGAGTATCAATCATAATAAAAACATTACAACATTAAAAAATACAAACTAATTGAGAACCTCCTCATTTTTGGAAGTCGGTTAAAAAATGGTACAGCGGATACATTTTCGGATGAACACACTTCTGGTTGACCCTGCGTCGGGCTCTACTGTCATATGCCATATGGCGGGGTAGCGACTAACTGCGTTAGCCTTAATATGACCATGACTTAACATTCTTATGTATTACCAACTACCCCGCGTGTCTACAGGCAAATAAGCAACACTTTAATATCACTTAGGAAATGATAGATATTTTTGTAAAATAATTAGTATAAATACGATAACTTTTATTAGCGATCGTTTATATTATTAAAAAACTAAGACTTGAAATTAACATAGCGACGAGTAGGTACCATTTAAAAATGCAGGATTTTTGGATTTCCAGGGAGGTGGCTGGGGAGAGGAAGCTCTTACTTTGGCGAAATCAAATAGTACCTACCTATAAATCAAAACACAAAGTTTTTTTTGTATCTCTCCCCCCAGTTTCCTTGACGAGCTCTTAGCCATCTATCACATCAAACCAAGGCCTAGACTAAAAGGAGATTCAGGAAACAATGCAGGATTAATCTGTTTCGTAAATGCCAACAAGTGGCCCAAGGCCAACTGGTCCATACAATGCTGCCTAAAACCGTTTAGGTGGTCTAGCTGCCTCATTTTTCTACCCACGTCGTGAGACCCCTAAGTGGTCTCTTAGACTGTTAAGGTGTTATGTAATATGCACTTCAAATATATTGGTGTTATCACATAGTATAAAACAAAGTAGCTTCCCGCTGTCTATCCCTATGTATGCTTAGATCTTTAATAAATAGAGTGATTCAAGAGGAAGGTTTTTATGTATGAAACATGGATAATATAGTGGAGAAATACCGATAATGTTGGATTTTTGACTTTTAGGCCGAAGTTCGGCTAGGGCCGGGTCAGCTAGTTAAGGATATTTAAAAGATCTTTCACATTTTAAGATTTTTTTAGGACGGCAATACCTACTTATGTTTTAAGAATTATGATGACAAAACAAAAACTATTTTATCAAGACGAAATGTCTGCAGAGATGTACCTATTAATTTATTTATTTCACTCTCACCTTTTTTTTTAGTTCTCGAGGGGAAAACCTTCAAAAAGTACCCTATGCCATGGGAGCGACGTAGGTTTATCGCATTTAGATTTTATCGATATTAAACCTCTCTGGTGGCCGTCCTCAGCGCTGCGTTGAGAACTCTGGAATCTCCAACGGAACACAACCCGAGTCCTCCGAACGCGATGCTCTTTTCGGATTCCTTGCGTCCTTCCCGGGGTCACTTTAGTCGCCCTTTACGACAGGCAGGAGATATCGTACCCCTATTCTGGTCACGGAACTATAGGGACAATTTCAGTTTCACCTAAAAATAGTTTCAATTATAACTGTTACAAGTGGTCTTTTCGTCTAATACCAACAGAACTAAGCTTAACTGTGTTCTGCTCTGAAGGTTGTGGTAATGGAGACGGTGTAGAATAGGCGTATCTGTACGTGTGTGTTTCATTTCAGGCAATCTCATTTGATTACATGTGTCCATGTGTGTAGGCACTTATAATCAGATAGACTGTATGCTAGTTTGCTACTTCCATAATGTTAAAAAAAAATATCAAACATTTTATAGTACAGTCTCTATAATAAGACAGGTATAGATATGTAAGGTACGTAGTCACCTTTTCCCTTTAAGTAGGCACCGTGCCCAGCTAAAACAGTAAAACTCAATGATGTCTCTCATGCGCATTTCCAAACGAATTTACATAAGAATGTTACGGAAACGTAAAGTATGTGAATTGTGTACTAAGTAGAAATATTTAGCATCGTTATAGAAGGATTTGTTGCGGAGAGAGCGGATTTTGGACAAACGAACGGTAGGTGTGAAAGTAATAAGGTTTAAATATGCTAACTATGGAGTAAAACAGACACAGACTAAACAAGACTGTTTTACCTTAAAAATTTTAGTTCAAAAAATACCACAAGCATTGATTTAAAATACTAAAAAGAATAATATTCATTTACATAATTCATTGTCACAAATTCGATTTGATAAGTTTAGTAATTTCAGTTAAACTTACCGCTTAATACTTTCTCGCTTAGCAATGTAGAGCAGCTTGCTGTAGTCCATCTGAAATGTCTAAGGTGAAGATGAATATAATAACAATACCCCTTATGTAGAAATAGCTATCAAAGCACAAAGCAATAATGGGCGTACCAACTTAGTGTAACTTAATAATAATAATGTAATATATTTTATCATTGAACAATATGTGACTACGTGTCAACTTTTTAGTCTGTGGTCAAAAATCCGCGGTAAATCAAAAGCAGCAAAGTGTTGCCAGCTCGTAAATAATAATTATCTGTTTGTCTGCCATTGCCCTAGGGTATTTCTCAATCCGTACATAGTTATGAAGATATTAAATGTACGTAAAGTTCTTGTTAAAAATAAGCCCACATTATTGATTCTTCTTTCTTCGGTTTTGACACCAACTTATTGTTAATTTATTTAGTTACTTTTCAAGGTTCCGAAGAGAAAGAAAAAATAAACATGACGAATAGATAACTTCTTTCCTTTGGGAAGCAATCTTAAGCTGTGGTACGCTGCAAGCTTTAATTAAATTAATTAATTAATGACATCATGAGTTACAGTTTGTTTTATGCATGACCACATCTATTTACTACATAATAAACAGATGTTGCCATGGAATTGAAAATGAATGTGTTTTTAAAAACATTGGAACGTTAAAAGATTATTGAAAGAATGAACGAAAAATTATCAATATAAAGAACCAGGATACTGAACTCGATTATGTGTTAGAATTATTAGTAGACATACTTGTGTAAGTTGTGTTAAGGTGGTAGAATAAGTAAGGTTTAGGTGGAAGGTACCACCACACCTATTACTCGAAGAAAGCATTTTTTTTTATCTAACTGAAGTAGCAAACGAGCATGTAGTCCACCTGATGATCAGTGGTCACTGCTGCCCATGGACGTCTGTAATCAACTACATGCAGAACATAGGTTATATCTGAAATTAACCACAGATGCGTTGCTACTCCCGAGAACTAGGATGGTCGCCTTATATAAAAGTGCGCCGGCAACCACACCCTTCTATCGAAACGCAAAGAATGCCTCACGCTAGAAGTAGGTGTGGCGGTGGTACTTCCCCGGTCGAACTACACTGTTTCTACCTGCAAATAAATAAACAAAGGTCTCAAATCCGTCGCAATTTTTTTCCAAAATCTACCTTCCATTCCACAGCTCAATTACAGTTTTATAACTCTAGACATACGGATATTTCGTTACCGTATACAGTTACTATGCCGTTCCGCACACCGATCGCCATTCGTTAAGCTAAATGCGTAAAAGTTGCCAAAACGTAACCATGACGGGACCGTTAGCGATTTAGAACGATGCTTTCGTATGTATTTAATGAATAGCAAATTTTATTTTATAATTAGAGTTCTTGTTTTGTTTTATCGTAATGTTTGTGGTATGCTTTAATGAAATAAATGATACATTTACAAGGACATAAATGAATTAAAAATTAATTAAGTTAACATTATAATATATAACCCAAATTTACAATTTATTTTCTAAAATTTACAATTATAAATAGAATAAATGAGCCAAATCGCTGCCCTGTGGAAATGTACCCAAGACACTAACAGCATTACCTCGCTGTATTGCTAAACTTATTTGTTGGCCGAGGTAAGCTCCAGCTCTCGGGTCACCGGAGGCGTCAATCAGGCGCGAAGACAATTCTTTGTAAAAATGTTTCGCTTCTGGCCCCCACGGTCCCATCGTCTCTACTGAAAACGGCACAAATATGCAGTCCTGAGAAATGGCTTCATACTTGCGCCGCTTCACAGTTTCTCGTAATTAAATTTATATTGGTGGATGACTGATTCTTACTCATGTACTCGGAATTTATTCTCTAAATCAGATTGGGATGTGGAACACTTATGGTTAAGTAAGACAAACGCGGGTGAAACCGCGGGCGGAAGTCATCTCGGAGTATTTTTTTAATAATAATCAAGTAGCAAACGAGCATACAGTCCACTTGATGGTACGTGGTCACTGCCGCCCCTGGGCTTTAGTAAGCAACATCATATAGAACATAGGCTTTATCTGATGTCAATCACAGATGCGTAGCTATTCCAGAGGACTAGGATGGTCGAAAGTGTGCCGGCAACCACACCCTTCCATCGAAACGAAAGGAATGCTTCACGTTAGAAATAGGTGTGGCGGTGGTACCTCTCCGGTCAAACGACACTCGTTCCACCACCTTTAGTAGGATACATCAAGGACGGTCCATTATGTGTGGTGTGGTCTAGAATCAAACGGATTGTTTTCTAACATGCACAACGTTAAGACGAGATTGACAGCTTTCATGTCTTCTGAAATGGATAAGAGCGTATTTAATTAAGGTCTTAGCACTTTAGCAGTTATAGGTAATACCCATTTAACTGCTAAGCGCACTCGAAGATACAAAATCTTGATTTAAAAAACCTATAACAACATTATAGATAATTCTCAAGCACATATATAATCTCACGATATCCCACAAGTGTTTTTTGTCCCATTTACACAAGTTCAACACATTCTTATAACTAAACTTAGTTATCTAACATGCGCGTGCGCATTACAAGAACAGTTAGTTGGTCGATCGGTAATAAATTCGAGTTCCCGTACAGCGAGCAAGTCTGCCCGAGAAACAAAAACATGTCCGTAGGCTCCTTCGACTCTAGTATAGGCTTCTGTCTTACCTACAGCTACATCCTACGCTTTGTTACTCATTTTCTGTTTGTTTACAACCAAAGGTTACCTTTTTATTGAGTCTTCTGGGTAGACGGGGAGGTGGGACACTGCCTTATTAACTTACTAAAACACCCTTGTTAACTTACTAACACAACCATGGTTAAGTAGAAGGCTCCGGGATCTTGTATGTAATGCAAGCCTAGAAGAGAAGAGCTTTTTTAGCACTTTTACTTATACAGGTAGGGGTAGGTTGTGCGTTTTAGCTACAGTCTACCCAAAATCTAATAATATTCCAAAGTACATGCACCTAAATTCTCTTGTATGGCCGTAGCATTCGTGGTAAGACTACATGTGAGGTATAGAACTTTAGTGCTCGTATTAATATTTATATAGCATTTCTATTGAAATAGGACAGTGTCCTAAGCCTTCGGTGCAGGAATCAACAGGGAGCGGAATGCGGAGGGCGAACGACCTTCCGCGCCCTCTACTGAACGGCTTTCACATTTCTCCTCTAAACGTTTATTAAACAGTAGGTGCACTTTTGTTATGTTATAAAGAATTTTCTAGAAAGACACATTCAATTTAACATTCTTCCAGATTCTGTCTTATTTTGATGAGTACTCCGCAAGGAATGATATTATGATGATATCTTCAAAATATTAAGTGTAATATACGTAACTTAGAGATATAGATTGAACGAGTTTATTTTTTTAATCTGATTAAAGTAGGAAAGGTAACATATAGTCCGTGTTTACGACGGCATGTGGCCACACATATCGTCGTCCTACCCGAGGTCGCATGGCTGGACGGTTCCAGCTCCCACTCTTATCGCCCGCAATCCCGGAAACCCCTTTTAGTGACCTCTTACAACAGGCAGGGGATACCGTAGCCCTATTCTGGTCCCGGAACTACAGGGACACTGGTACCATCTACATAAAATATTTTTTTGCACCTTTAGGTATTTGCTCCTGTGGGCCCAGCCACCCATCTGGGAGGAGCCCGATGGGGCAACGCGCTCAGAGGATTCCGGTTGCGGTCGGACCGAGTACCCGGAGTCCTCTTTATAGCGCTGAGGACGGCCATCGGGGGTTTTAGTGCGGTAAAAATCCCACATAACCCTGCGTCGCTCCCACGGCGTCGGGTACCTTATGAAGGTTTCCCCCTCGAGAACAAAAAAAGAAAAAGGTATTTGCTCCTTTCGTGATTCGACTTCGGTAGCACTACCGCTATGCTAGTTCTGCCTGCAGATAACGACAGAATTTACCAGTACCGTTCAAGTATGCAGTGTATGTTGTTGTTTCCTTAAGAGATTCTTATCTTTTTTCATCACCTTTAACTAGCAAACGAGCATGTTTTGTGTATGCCGGCACACTTTCACATGAGGCGACCATCATAGACCTCGAGTAGCAACGCATTTGTGATTGACTTCCGATGGAACCCATATTCTGTATGTAGTTGATTACAGATGTCCATGGGCGGCATTGACCACTTACCATCAGGTGGACTGCATGCTCGTTTGCTACTTCATTTAGATAAAAAAAAAGTTGTCCATAAGTAATTAATGCCGCACATGTACATCTGTAAGTAACTTTCTATAGGACATTGTTCTATCTGAACTCCCGATGGCTAAGATGGTTGGATGTATATACTATACATGTGATTAGTACTTAATGCTCAAAATGGTTTTCATTGCCTAATGTATTTAAACCTGACATTAAATACGATACTAATCTAGTACTGGCATTCACAGTTAGGTACTACCAGGTGGATGTAGTCCACCTTGCATGCTTCAATCTAAAAAACAATCAAGAAAGTAAAGATAAATGAGGAGCCGACAATCAGAGCTATTCATTGATGCAGATTAGCGATGTCTGATCGGTACTGTGAAAGTGGTATTACATCTCGTAGATAATTGCTGATCAGCCGATAAGGACCGATTTGTGTTCGACAATACACTAGTCACTAGTTATACCATCTGGAAGTTTTTGTTTTATTTCTTATCGTCAACCTATTATTGTCCTACTACTGAGCACGGGTTCCCTCTCAGGGTTTTATGCTATAGTCTACTGCGCTTGCTAAACGCAAATTGGTAGACTTTGAACACATTTGAGATTATTATTTAAAGAGAGTGATCAGGCGTGAAAGTGTACCTTGTTCACGATGTTTTCCTTTACCTTTAGTGATAATTAATTAATACGTATATCAATTTTCGGTGATGCTTTTCGGCGAAGGAAAACATCGTGAGGAAACCTACACACCTGAGAGCTATTTAAAAAAAAAAAACATGCGTGCGTACAAAGTACACATGTCAGAAGTGAAACTTCTTTGGCGAACTAATTTATAAATCTTGTTTATATTTATACAAATCTAAAACTTTAAATTTCCAAGATTAAGAGGAAGGGAAAAAGGCGTGATACGACGTTCGCTCTGTCTCACTTTTTCTCTCAATCTTTCTCACTCGCTTGCTCCCTACTCTCACTCCACGGCTAGTTGCTCATGCTACGTTCGCCCTGTCTTACTCTCTCTCAATCGGTCTCGATCACTCTCTCTCTCCTTTCCGACACTTCCGTTGCATACCGGCGTGACGTTTCATCTGTAAAAATTTTACCCTCATGCGCCTAAAAAAGTTTCACTTCAAAAGTTCTCGGAGGTGTGTGAAGTCCACCAATTCGCACTTGGCCAGCGTGGTGGACTGTGGCCTAATCCCTCTCATTCTGAGAGAAGACCCGTGCCCAGCAGTGGGACAATAATGGGTTGATGAGAGAGACATCAATTTTAAGAAAACACAAAGTTCTACTAGCTCACTCAAATTTTTTGAGAAAACTCAAAGGAAAATTCCGAACATGTAGTCTGTTGTACTATATATTTGTTCGATTAGAAATAATGGTTTGAATATCACCACTTTTTTTCTTCCCGTTGCTGTCGTAGGAGACGACTAAAATCTAGGAGACGGGCAGCAGCGTTCTAAGCATCAACAACCACTCCTGTTAAGAAATCTTGCCAGATAGCAACATGCTAGCAGTAGACTTTAAGGGATAGTGGATGGATGATTCTATTTATCCAATAGCAATTCTCTCGTCAATCCAGTATTGTCCCACTGCTGAGCACGGGTCTTCCCTCAGAATGAGAGAGTTTAGGCCATAGATAACCGCGCTGGACCAGTGCGAATTGGTGGACAGTAGCATTTAGGGGTCCATTATTAATTAAAGCTCTATTTCTATTAAGAAGATTTCAATCTCTCTAAAATATTTGTGTGTTTGTAAATTTCATTAGTTTCTTTGTATAATAGCATCTCCTTCTATAACTTATTCACTTTAGAAGCTGGGTTACACTTCTACAATATGGTCAATACGTGACTTAGAACATAAAAGATAATGCGGATAAGATAAGATGGATCATCAAACACAAACATTCTACTAAACAATATATATGAACATCATTTGTGTATAAGTATAATATTTATCTAATATTTTTATTCTCCATTCACTTTCGAGATTAAATCTGGATTTAAAGGAAACGAAAGTACGTGTAAATTGATCCGTAGTAAATAATGAGTTTCACCATACGCTGACATTGCTAATTACAGCGTAGAATAATAAATACTATCATAATTACGGTACTGACAACCGGACATAGGGTTGCCACCTACACTTTTTATATTAATTTACTATTTGCTATTCGATAATGTAGCCGTATCCATGTACCGATAAACATCTTCAAAAATATGAAAATCTGTATATTTTTTCTAATGAGATATTTTCCTGTAAGATTCCTTTTATTTTATTACACTAGCTTAAATATATTTTAGATTATTGTATCGAAGGAAATAAGAAAAGATGACAGAAATTGTTACAAGATGGCGTTATATTTTTCATATGTCTCAAATATGGCGCATTCATTATCGTAATCGATAAAATAGTTTCATATTGAGGCGTAGGCAGGTTCCATTTCATTTCAATTTATTTCAAATCCATAGTCCTGTCCTTATACTTACCTATAAATAACAATTGAGACCGTACCGTAATTTATGAGTTCCTCTTTCATAGGAGGTATTAATTACATGAAAAACAGTTTAATTACCGTTATCTTTGCTCCCGTTCTTTTCTGTAGTTGACAACCCTAGTTGTTGAGCGACACTAAATTAAATCTATCCGTCCGTCTCAACAAGGCTATTGTTTATAGAGATCTGCAGTTTGTTAAGGCCGATTTTTTAAAATTGAAGTAGCAGACTGATGTCGTAAGCTCGCAGTTGGTTTTTCTTCATTTTTTGTCAGTTATTTTGAGAATTATTCTTATTTAAATAGCTTACCAAATATATGTATACAAATGACTTTTACTGTTTGGTTGTACCCAAACAGTAAAAGTACCGAAAAATGCAACGTTTTATAAAAGTTTTGTTCAAGAGTTTTTCTGTCAATTATTAAAAATGTAGTAAAAGAAAAAATGTTTTAGTGATTGTGCTTTGTTTCTTTTTTAGTTTATCAAGTTTTGTCGAGATAAATTTTATAAATATGGTAGAATAACTATGGTCTTTTATTTTTTTTACTCATTTTACAGGTTCTATAAGGGTATTGGAAGCAGTACCGTCGCACCTACTTTTTGAACACATTTCTATATGAACGTAAGTTATATATAAATTTACAGATGTAAGCAACTTCATTTTCCGAGGACGAGGACGGCCACCGGGGGGTTTTAGTGCGGTAAAAGTCCCACATAACCCTGCGTTTCCCCCCTCGAGAAAAAAAAAGGATGGTCAACTCTTATAATAGTGACCCCGTAGTCACATCCTTTATTGAGATGCAAAAACTGCTTCACGCTAGAAATAGGTCTGGCGGTGGTACCTCTTTGGACGAACTACACGAGCTCTTCAACGTGAACCATTTCTGACGAAATAATAGCATTGTTAAGCCATTACGCTCTGTTTCTCCGTCTGTCAGGGCTATTTCTCTCGAACCATGATAAATAGACACATGTTTTTTTAAGTTTCTCTTTCAATGGTTGCTATAATAAATACTAATAAAAATAAAAAAAGTTTGAAAGATAAGGAGGTCCCTATCCAAGGAACTGTTTATATCGACGTTTCTAAGTTTATCTATTCAACCTTAATAAATTGATACTTTTACCCACAATGTACGTATTTCTATAATAGTTATAATGATCACTACACAGTATAAAACAAAGTCGCCTCCCGCTGTCTGTCCCTATGTATGCTTAGATCTTTAAAACTACGCTACGGATTTTAATGCAGTTTTTCTAATAGATAGAGTTATTCAAGAGGAAGATTTTCATCTATAATACATGCATAATATTATTATATATTTTGGATTTTTGGCGTTTAGGCGTAACGAAGTTCGCCGGGTGAACTAGTAAATAATAACAATAAGGAAACATGAGATTTTATATGGTACTCGCATACAGAGTGTTCCCTGTATGCGAGTTCGTCTCTCATTTCGCCAATATGTAGTTTGTGCTATACTCATAACAAAAATACGTAACTACTGTTCGTAAAGCTTTATTCAGAGCTTAAATTTTATTTCGGTTTCAACAGCCTGATGGTGGTTCTGAAGCAGCACACCTCGTTCTCATTTTCGGCGTTCCAGAGTTTCCATTTGAATACAAATTTGTTCTGGAAAAAGATATATTTATTAAATCAGTTGTAAGTAATTGAATTACCTGTTGAAGACATCTAGTGTGGTACCGACACCTTATTTATTTAACGATTGATTAAGCAAACGCACGTGCAGTCTACCTGATAGTGGTCCCTGCCACCCAAGGGAATCTGTAAGCAATTTCATATAGAACAGGGGTCCTACTTTAAGTCAATTACAAATCCATTGGAAGTACCAACCCGAGGACTAAGACGGTCGCCTTATATAAAAGTGAACCAGCAACCACAATAATAAATATCTCTTTTAATGCCGGTGTCGCAGCGATCGATGTTGACGTCGCAAGTGCCAGAAATATAAAGATCTAATTAAAGATTACTCGTTCCTGGCATTTGGCGAGACAATAGAAACTTAGTGATTTAATGCTAAGTTATTTTTTAAACATCTGTCCAAAGGAGTTGATAGAGTCAGGGAATAATCAGAAAGATAGCATGGTTGAAGGATGGCATAGCTCGACCTACGAATTATCCTTGCTATTCAACGAGGTAAAGTTACCAGTTTTCTGGTAACTTATCCTAGGGATGTTAGGGACTCATCTTGGAATATTTGGATGCACAGTTTTATATTTAATTTCGCAATTGGTTTCTTTTGCATGTAAACATTTTTTTTTTATATCCATGTAATTTAAAAATTAAATAGTTAATATTCAAACAATACATCCATTAGTGCAATGTGTTTTGCCCATAAATGTGGGTGTTTCGTAGGTAACTGTTGTTTAAAATCAAATTAGCTTAATTCAATCGAACATTTTAAACTTGCTGTCGGGCCAATAGCAGAGCATTATTTACAATGCTCATACGGTCCGTCTAATCGGAGGGTAGTACCTCTCACCATGCTTCGGTAAAGCAGTATGGCGGCGGGAGCGTTGTTGAAGCGACCGCTGCCAACCGGCTCGGACAAAATTCGTATGTGTGGAACTTAATACCTTTAATTTTGGTGTGTATTGTGAAGATATAAATTATTTGTGTACTCTAAGCGTGTGGACTAAATCGAAGCCTTCAAATTCATCGCTGGTGTGTGGGCACGTGTTGTGTGGACCGCGTGGAGCCTTGCCAGGATCCTGGAATAAAGAGGAGCCGCGTGCGGACCGTACGTGGCTAATCGTGAGTAGAATCCGTATTCCGACAGCAAGTTAGGTAGCCCCGGAAATGATGTGGAACTGCCTATGACCTCCCGAGGTCTCGTTTGACCGTCCTTTAATTCCCCGGGACTTACGGGAAGGCGGTTCTCGCACAGTGGGAATAGTTTAAATGTGCCGATCCCCGTACTTTTAAGTAAATTAAAGTATTGACGCAAGGTATACAGATTGAAATAAATGTTGTTCATAAGCTGACATACCTAATTGATAACAATTGTTTTGCGTATTATTATTTATCGCTAAATATCATTGTTTGTGTCAGCGAGAGGATATTGTTATTATAATTATAACATTAAGCTATTGTCTTAGTAACAAGTGGCTTTAACATTTTTCAAATTTGTTAACTGTCCCAGCACATGTGTTACTTTTAGTACCGATTATGAGCGTTTTGGCGATTTCCTGTGATTAGTTTTGTGAGATATTTATCTTTTATAGGCCGCGGGGTCCCCTATAAGTTATCAGTAAGTTTTTTATACAACTACTGAAGATGACACAATCTGAGGAAATTCAGCAAGAAAGGACAATGCCCACTGAAGTATGCAGATTGGTTTCATTTTAAATATTTGTGTACCATAAATGGGCATACTCCTTTGTCGGATTTGTTTTATTTTGAAATTTAATTTTTGTAGTCATTAATTGTTAAATACTTACACTGGGCAGTTTCAAGCCAATTCTCAGGCTGTAGTTGAGAACCTGGGACTTGCCGCTCTCCACTGGGCAAGAGGTGTAGTCGCAGCCATTGGCCTCGTATAAGTTTCCAAACGGAAGGTCACCAGTATCCTTTGCCCAGAACAGACCCGTTGTCAGATTAGTGGCGGAAAAGTCTGAAATACAGTCAATAGTTATTAGATAAGGCATTACCACCGCCATTTATATATGTATGTACCTAGCGTTGCCACTTTTTTTCACTAAGTCGGGATTTGGGAACTTTTTGAGTGAAAAAAGAGGGCTACAAAGGGCCTCTCCTTGATGTAGGAGGGCTGGAGGATTTGGCGACATATTTTATTTGGGACATTTAATTTTGGTGAAATAATCGGTACGTCTGGGAACCCTGGTTCCTTTACTATTTTTATTACATTGAGGTAGCAAACGAGCATGCAGCCCACCTGATGGTAAGTGGTCACTGCCGCCCATGGACATCTGCAAGTAGCTTCATAAAGAACACGGGTTCTAACTGAGATTAGCCGCTGATGCGCTGCTACTCCCGAGGACTAAGATGGTCACCTGGTAGATGGTGATTATTAAAACTCGCAAATTCATATTACCACTTCTAGGCACGGGCCTCATCTCAAAATGAGAGAGACCATAGACCACTGCGCTGGCCAAGTGCAAATCATTAGGCTAAGATAGACTTCTCGTCAACCCATTATTGTCCCACTGCTGGGCACAGGTCTTCTCTAAGAATGAGAGAGTTTTAGACGATAGTCCACCGCGCTGGCCAAGTGCGAACTGGTGGACTTCAAACACCGCCGAGAAGTTATTTTTTTAAAGAACTCTCGGGTGTGTAGGTTCCCTCATGACGTTTTCCTTCGCCGAAAAACACTGATAATTAATTTTAATACGCACATAATTTTAGAAAAATCAGTGGCGCGTGCCTGGGTTTGAACCTCGGACCTCCCGATCGAGAGGGCAAGTTTCAGCCATTAGGCTATCACTGCTCTTAAGTAAGATAGACTTACTGGGCGTAAAGTCGAAGTCAATGGAGGCAGTGGTGCCCTTCACGAGGTTGCAGCATTTCGGGTTGGCGCACGGGGTGATTCGGACCTGGGTCACGGAACAGGAGCTAAGAGCCTGGGGAGACACTGAAATGGAAAGAAATTACAGGTATTTTTTAAGCAATTGGCTAGCATTGACGTATTCAGTCTATGACGGTAAGCGGTCAGGTCACTTCTTCCTGTGGACACCTATAAAATACCCAATATCTGTTCTACCAGAAACCTTACCCGTTACATACTTATGCGATGGTCGGTGATCACAAATGTGGTACTCCTAAGTCTCCTTAAGTGTTAATCCTTGTAAGTGTCGACTTCAACAAAGCCCTCAAATCAAAGTCAATGTTTAATAAATTAAAAAAAAGATATTGTCACCAAATATGCATCCACGATAATGTTAACACTTACTTTATACTAAAGATTTATATGACAAATAAGCACGCAGTACATATGTATCACATACCAACTCCATATAGAAGCATCTAATTGAATCTGAAGATATATTGAACTAATGAGGACAAAAATATTTGCCTCACATGTAAGTGAGTAGTTCTGAAAGTATTTACGGTAAGAAAATTGATTTAGTGTATCTATTCTTAATACTTACATTTATCACATGGCTCGTGATTAGCAATTTCGGCAGTCACCCCCACGAGCAGCACAACAGCACACACAATTCCTAGATGCATCTTCTCAGCCCGAAGCACTACACCCGAATACCGATAAACCCGAATACGGTTAATAAGGCGACTTGACCCTTGATAAACCTTCCGATTAAATAAATGGAGTGTTTGTTTGTATGAATAACAAGAAATAATAGTAATGGTTTCGTTGAACGTGGTAATTAGAAGCTCGTTAACGACGAGTAATTTGTTTACTTTACTGATTAATTGATTGGGTACGTTAAAGTACAGTACTAAATGCTGTAGTGAAATAGTATTAGATGTCTATGTGATCACTGTCTGTCTGCGTTTTAATTAGCGCCATTTCATACATACAATTATTATTTATTGTGGGAATTACTGTGATATTTTATCAAAACAGAATACCAGAATACCAAGAATTGTTTATTTTCATTTATTTTTTAGTATATCGATGCATCAAACAAGCCTGATAGTAAGTGATTACTGTCGCTCATTGATCTGTAAGCAGCTTCGTATAGAACAACGGTTCTACATAAAGTCAATCACAGATGCGTTGCTACTTTTGAGGGCTTAGATGACCGTCTCATGTGGAAGTGAGCCGGCAACACCCTTTCATCGGAACTCAAGATCTGCCTCTCATTGGTAATAGGTGTGGTGGTGAAATCTCCCCAGGCAAACCATATACATTCTACCTCCAGGCATTTTAATAAGATTGATTTTTTTTAAGTCCTTTAGGACATTTAAGATTTTAATCTCCATGGATAAATCACTACATAGTATAAAAGAAAGTTGCTTCTCGCTGTCTGTCCCTATGTATGCTTTGATCTTGTTAATAGATATATAGATTCAAGAGGAAGGTTTTTATGAATAATATCTGTATACCGAGAAACCCTGATAATGTCAGATCTAGGCGGAACGAAGTTCGCTGGGTCAACTAGTTCAATATAAGTAATTATTTATTTATCAAGAAAAGTTTAATACGTCAATAAACAAAAACTTGACCAGTTTTAAGATTTTTTCTAAATAAAACCAGAGATGTACGATAAGAAATAAAATTGAACCCTAAAGTTGGAGAGCTATTATATTACTATCTTATCAAAAATGTTCATAAAAATGTACCTATTAAAAGTTCAGTGTATTCAAATATCTGGAGCTTTATCTGTGGGTTGCGAGGTCAAGTTTTCGGTAAGATTATGAAATATTCCTTATAATGGTGTATTATTACTATCGGGATAGAAACAGTTAAGTAAATGTTCCATTACTTTTACCACGTGCATATTCGATACAAGAGTAGATCAGAATTGATGCACGATACATAAAAACATTAATAAAAATATATATTTACACTGAATATTATTTATAAATTATAATAACAATATTATAAATTCAAAACTGAATTTATAGAAAAAGTGCAAAGTTTCTTGTCGAATCTTTTCAGCTGAGGTCTTGTTTCGATCCGGTTTGTAAGTGCCTCCGTAGGCCTATGCAACATAAGCAGATAAGCACATTTCATTTCACTGAGGAAAAGAAAAATTAAAAACACATATCTGGAACTACCTTACATAATTTACGAACATCATATTTGAAGTTTCTTTGATATAAATAAAACAGGAGGTTGCGTTAAAAAATTTAATTCTCTTTTAATTTTACCAAATTCTCCCCATAAGTAGGGATTAAAACTAAAATATAACTGAGTGTGATGTTCATTCGTTGTTCGGTTTTGAGTATTTACATCAAACTTACATTTACTTACCTACTATATACACGCATGAATGTATAGAATATGCTAATACAATAGTTTATACAAGCCGGGTTATCTTTGGCATACTATTGCATGCGTTCAATGTACAAAGATTAATAGTATGACCATATTTACGTTAATTTATAATTCTAATACATATCTACTTGTGTCTGTTGTATTAATTGCTATTTAAAAGGTAGAACAAGTGTAGTTCGACCGGGGAAGTACCACCGCCACACCTATTTCTAATGTGAAGCATTTCTTGCGTTTCGATGGAAGGGCGTGATTGCCGGCACACTTTTATATGAGGCGACCACCATAGTCCTCGGGAATAGCAACGCATCTGTGATTGACTTCAGATAGAACCCATGTTCTGTATTAAGTTGATGACAGATGTCCATGAGTGGCAGGGACCACTTACCATCAGGTGGACTGCATGCTCGTTTGCTACTTCAGTCAGATAAAAAAAAATGCGAATTGGTAAGTGGTTAGTTTCGCCCATAAATCTACTTTTGGTAGTTAAAAGGTATAACTAATACATTTTTCATTCTTCTATTTCGCTTCCTTGCAATTTTAAAAAGATAGTTAATTATTATGTCGTTTAATTCAATAAAGATATTTACGTCTTAATGTTAACATTTCTCACATTTTTCATAGACGTATCCATTATCATTTGTAACTACGTAATACACAAAATTGAAAAAAAGATGAGTATAATTTTGAATAATCAACATGTAATTATTTTCTTTTACTGGAGGACTGCGAAGACTTGCGTTTAAATCTGTCAAACATTTTCTCTCTCTGGTTGCAAATTTAGATACGCCTTTTTTAACTATGGGTGGCAGAAACCTCTGTATTTAAAGTAAAACAAACATATATTATAGGCCGTGTGGCGGTGGTATTTTGTACCACCTCGAACAATAGAACACATTACAGAATACCAGTGAGGGCTAACTAGGAATGTCATTATTATTTGTCCGAAGTCGGCGCTCATAAAAGACACATGTAGTTTCGTCGTGATCCAGCGAAATATGGTGATCGCCGACTTCGGGACTATGAACTAAGTACTATGTAAGCTCTAAACCAACTGTATTTAAATTATTTTTTACTTTTTAGTGACATGGAAGTCGGTTGTATTTTTTGTTTATTTTTTCATAACAATATTTATTAATTGTTTATTGAATACTGCAGTGGATAGTCATCTCAAGTGCATTTAATTCGCAACGAAACAATATTTCTGTGACAAATAAAATAATGAGCTATAACATATTATGTTATATAATTAACTAGTCGTCATGAACACTGCTTTTACATTATTAATTATTAAACATAATTACATTAATCATTATAGTTAACTTACCTACATCGTAAAAAGTTTAACAGTAACAGATTCGATTATGCATATTATTGTCTAAAATTTGGGAAAAAACATTAAAAAATAGAATGTATTTTCGTTGTTTAAACATCACATCATTACAACTTACTCTAAGTTAGTTTAAGATCCTTAAAAATACTCATAAAATACATATGGAATGTCCCTTATCCAAGTTATTTACAAAATCAGTCCATTTTATGTGTTTTTTTTGTAAAGTATTTATTTTTTCATATAACTTTTTTATTAATCTCTATAATAATAAAAAAATAAGTTAGCTATCAAGTGTTTGATAACTAACTTATTATATTTAGTAATAAAGAAATAAGACAACACGTACAATTACTGAATCTCTAGCATTATCGGTATTCAAATTAGGGGTACCCCTTTTAGGAGATAATGTTAAACATTATCAATTATTCTACTTCAGTTGGATACATAGATCAAGTTTTTTTATATTAAAGTCCGTATATTCTGAAGTGACCCCCGCAGAATCAGAATTCCTGCTAAGGTCGAACACATCCGAATTCCCAACGCCTCAGACAGGTTCGTAAGGGCTCTGATAAGTATGTCTCTCTTACCATATCCTTTTAACCAGAGCGCATAGGTGGTAAAACCAGTGTAGTTCGACCGGGGAATTACCACCGCCACACCTATTTCTAGCGTGAAGCAGTTCTTGCGTTTCGATGGAAGGGTGTGGTAGCCGGCACATTTTTATATGAAGCGACCATCACAGTCCTCGGGTGTAGTAACGCATCTGTAATTGACTTCAGATAAAATTCATATTTCATTTGAAGTTGCTTATAGTTGTCCATACGGCAGTGACCACTTACCATCAGGTGGACTGTATGATCGTTTGCTACTTCAATCAGATGAAAAAAAACATAAGCGCTTAACACTGCTGTTATAAGGCTGAAAAAGCGGTAGTGTTTGTTCTTTAGACGAGCCACAAAAGATTCTAACGCCTTTGAATTAGGAAGAAAAGCTATGAATTTTAATTAACAGGTAGATATAGTATCAGGCTACAAAGCTGCCATGCAACAGAGTGAGGATAAAACTTGTACGCAACAATTCGCTAGTAACATAAACGATGTTATATATTTTTAAATGTGCATTTCCTATTATACACAAAATAAAACATTCAACGTCATTCATGCCAACAAGTTAACGACGTCGATGTAACTAAAACGTATCATCTGACATGCAGTAGGTTCCAAATTCGATTCCGGGTAGACCCTTTGGATGATGAATGCAGATTTCTGGTAAAGTTCAAAAATCTAAATTTATCATTCAGAGAGTTGGACCCTTGTGAACGTAACTCATCTTTATGTCCTTCCAAATAGCCACTGACACAAGAAAATCCGAGCGTGAATGTAAAAAGCGTTATTATAACCATAATTGTTAGGAGGAGGACCCACCAGGAGGACCGATGACCTGAAGAAGACAGGGGGAATCCGTTGGATTCAGGGGGCACAGGACCAGTTGGAGTGGCGCCATTTAGGGGAGGCGCAAAAGGCTGATGAATGGATGAATTGTTAAGTTTTGCCTAAACTTTATAATATATTTTAAACAATAGCCAAAGTAGTCGTAGTGGTGTTGTGGTCGTCTCTCGGCATGTGATGCAGATCCTGGTGGATGCCAGCCTCCTTCAGTATCCTCATCCGAGGGCCGAGTGGTACTCCAAGGGCCCGTAGTTTATCCTCTCCTACGTATGGTAGTTCGGCTGCTCCCACCTTTTCTTTTTCTAGCAGTGCTGCGTATTTCTGTAATTGATAAAAGTTTGGTAAATATAGAGCAGAAATGTAGGTTATCAGTTTGTAGTTAAGAATACCCAAGATTTTTTACAAGTTGGTTGGAAGAATAATTATGATTTAACCGGAGAGGTATATCTGCCACAATTATTCTATAGGGCTTTATAGCCGGATCACTTTTTACAGGCACCCATCTTAAGTCTCGGAAGTAGCAACTCATCTGTGTTTGACTCTAGATAGAACTATCTCGTCAAGATCATCGTCAAGGTCATTCTAAGTTAATACAAGTCTGAAATATAATAATATCCAGGAAATGGGCAGTGTATGTCTGTTGACCACTAATACTGCGGTCAGGATAAAAGCAAGCGAAGAAAATTCATATTGTCAAAAACCATCCTTTGAGGACGACCTCTCAGCAGTCGCTTACAAGGTGATGATTGATTGATATCATTTATAACACACGGGTGCCTCAAAGACTTGTGTCCTGCAGTATAAAACTAACCTCATATCCAAGTTTCTTGAGGAACAGCCTCATGAGCGGAGGCTCGTCTCCGAAGAACTTGGTGAGCCGCTTTACTCGGTCAGGGTTGCTGAACGAGAAGGGGTCCAAGTGGCGATGGTTACCCGATCGTATGTTCTGCTGGGATCTGTAATATAAACATATTGAATAACAATTACTGACTTAACAATTACAAAGTTATTAGACATATCAGATAGAATTAACAACAACAACTAAAGTCATTTCGTTTTCAAGGTGAAAATGAAAGACGTTTTTCGTATAAAAATGGATAATTTTCGAGACGTTTGAGGAGCGAATCACAGACATCAAACCTACGACACAAGTTTCTTTCCGTGAGGATATGAGGACCCATATATCGAGCTTCGACGTTAAACCCAGGCCTTTCAGGTGGTCATAAATAGCTGAATTCGATAAATTTAATCCCATCCGGGAGGAGCCCGATGGGGCAATGCGCTCAGAGGATTCCGGTTGCGTTCCTTTGGAGATCCCGGAATTCTCTTTGTAGCGCTGAGGACGGCCACCTTAAGTGCGGTAAAAATTCCACATAACCTTTTGATGGTTTCACCTCGTGGGGTACCTTTTGATGGTTTCACCTCGAGAACAAAAAAAAGGTGGCATCGGTAGATAGGGCTAGTGTACCTGTACATGTGTCGCAGCGCGGCCAGCTCCGCGCGCACGAGGTCCAGCTCGCGCAGCAGCGCGTGCTGCGTGCGCATCTCGCTGGACAGGTGCGCCACCGAGCGCGCCAGCGTCACCACGTGCGCCTCCAGCCGCTGGAACCGCTTGTTGATGCCCTGCGACCACGGATACACAGCTGTTCATTGTTGGCTTGGAAATGGTTCAATATCACATGACAAGAATAAAAAAATATATATATTATTCTCATCATGTAGACTGAAGTAGCAAACGAGCATGCAGTCTACCTGATGGTAAGTGGTCACTATCGCCCTGCGACATCTGATATCAACTACATACAGGACATGGGTTCCATCTGAAGTCAATCACAGATGCGTTGCTACTGTCGAGGACTATGATGGTCGCCTCATGTCAAAGTGTGCCGGCAACCACACCCTTCCATCGAAACGCAATAATGCTTCACGCTAGAAATAGGTGTGGCGGTGGTACTTCTCCGGTCGAACTGCACTGGTTCTACCATCTTGAACATAAATGGTTCAATATCGCATGATCACTATAAAATATACCTAATGTGGAGATTTGGTGGTAGAATGTGTATGGTTTGATCGGAAGTAATAACGCCACATCTATTTCTCTCGTAAAGCAGTTCTTACATTTCGATGAAAGGGCATGGTTGCCGGCTCATTTTTACAAGAGGTGACGACGTTTTCCAGCGTATTTACTGTTATACAGCATTTACTGTTTTAATAAATTGTGGTGTGTGGATGTGTGGGTTTGTGGATGTCGGCTATTTTACATATGAGGCTACCATCTCATTTTCAAAAAATTATTGGCTTCAAACTAGAGCCCTTGGTCATTATGAAATTGGTTATGTAGTGACCACCTACCATTGGGTGGAGAGTTTTTTGGAGAGTGTTCTTCAAAATTAGAGATTACGTTTTTATCTGGGGTTGATTACAGAAGTCCACGGGATTCAGTAACTACTTACCATCAAGCACCCTGCATGTTCATGTATTATTTCTGGTTTATAAATATATATTGTACCTTAAGATCATGTTTCTTCCTATGGTCATTTGAACTTCGTCGCTTGTCTCTCACGGGCCGACTGCTCACGGAACTTGAAGGTAAAGACGACATGCTGCCATACCGCCGTTTCGATGATAACCTGCTGGACAAGATAAGTCCATTTATAGAAGACTAGCTTATTTACCTTACTTCATCCGCTTGGGTCACGTTCGTAGAAAACTACGCTTTTTACACTCAAAGGACCATGTTACCATGGACCAGGTTACCATGGACACACAAAGACAAATACAAAAACACCCAGACCCAGAACAAGAATCTAAACTCATCATTCAGATACCAGTCTGGCCGGGAATTGAACCCGGGATCCACTGCGCGTCAGTCCAGTATAGTAACGAATCGGCCGCGCGGGTCGTCGTCCAGCTCATAAGTAATCTATCTATCCAATTCAATCAGTGGCTTTGCATGAAAAAGTTGCAAACGTCCTTTCATCTTCACAAACTATCACCCATATAATATTTGTTAGATTTTTATCATTACTTTTACGATCTTCTTTAAAATAACGAATGTTCGTCGAAAAGATTAATGTAAGCGAAAGTCTTATATTATTTTTAGCTTAATATCTCCTGTTTTACTCAACTTATTGCCTTTTTATTTGTGCTGACAATTACCCAACTTTTGCAAATTTTAATTTCTTACTATACATGAAAAAAAATCGTTTTAAAGTCGATAATGAAAATGTCATTCATTTCTCCAATAATATAAGGCAAAAATAAGTACTATATATCTATACCTGGATTCCCATGTAGGATGTTTCGCCAAACTAGCTGGTTTCCTGACACCCAAGAGTTGCAGCACCTCAGCGTACATGTTCTCCAGACCTCGAAGCTGCCTTCGTATAGCTCTTGCGTCCCCCGTTGAAGCATCACTATCTGTTCTACCATCTAAGAGAGAAGAGAGGTCTAGGCTTCGAGTCGTGGTTGACGTCATATCAGTGGTGTCAATGCCGAATACTGTAACAAATTACGAAATTAGTAATATGACTGAAGAAACTAAACGGCACCTGTTTTTGATCTTTTAGGTTATTTATACGTCATTGAAATGTACAGCACATTTCGCACACACTATTATTGTTATTTGCCTGTATGTCTATGCTTTTAATAATCTGTACCTATTTCATGTGCTCTTTTTATTGTCTATTTAATTGTTATTTTGTTTTATGAATAAAAATGATGTCAATTCTGCTGTTTATTTCGAAACATCGAGTCGTTTTATTTTAATTATAATAACCTCCTCTCAATTATAAATAAAGATAATGAAATTCAAGCCTTAGTTAGCGACCCATAAGTTACGCTATCAATATAAATAGTGTTCAAGTAATACAAAATAAAATGTAATCTTTGCAAAAAGTTTACTTACAGTGTTTCTTATAATGATGATCTCGTTTGGAAGAATGTTTCTTGTGGGAGTGCCAGCGAGGAGACTCACGGCCTCTCCGCCGATCTTCAGGGTATTCTGAAGAACGTCCTGGTAAGCTTAAAGGATAAAAATAAGAGCAATTAAATAAACTGTCGTTAAGAGTCCGCTGAAATATTCCAAAAGTAATAATTTTACGAAATTGCACTTGTTCGGGATTGCTATTAAGCCTGTTTGTTCATGCTTGCTTTGTTTTATCTGACTGAAGTAGCAAACAAACATGCAGTCCACCTGATGGTAAGTGGCCACTGCCGCCCATGGACATCTGTAACCAACTTCATACAGAACATGGGTTCCATCTGAAGTCAATCACAGATGCGTTGCTACTGCCGAGGACTATGATGGTCGCCTTATGAAAGCAATGCTTCACAAGAAAGCTTTGCAAGAAATGCTAGAAATGTAGGGCGAATTAATTACTGATAATGATTACCTATTCCTCTTATGCAAGTCAGAAGATGGCGACAATGGCGGTAGCGGTGGCGTGACAGAGCTATCAGAACTAGCTGAACTATCGAGCCTCATTCCAGCTAACTTTGGTTCTAGTATTTGGCGTAATTCACATTCTACTAAATCTGCCCACTCGTTTTCGCCTGCTGTGAAGGGTAAGAGAAGACTTTATTGAACACGGATTAGAATTGTATATCTTAACGGTTATTAAATTTTCAAAAATCTCTTTATTTAAAAAAACAATATCTCCATCCATCCATTCATCCATAAGAATATTGAAGTCCACTGCTGAACATAGGCCTTCCCTAAATAGCGCCACTCCAACCGATCCTGTTCCCTCTGAATCCAACGGTTTCCCGCTGTCTTCTTCAGGTCGTTGGTCCACCTGGTAGGGGAGCAACCTGTACTCCTTTTGCCTAAACTTGGTCGCCACTCGAGGACCTTTCTTCTCCATTGGTGCTGTCTTGTTATTTAAGATGAAAAAATTAAGGAACTCACTTGGTCCCGGAGCTTGCTGACTAGGACCAGGCTGCGGTTGAACCCTCGATTGGCCGACAGCATCTGAATCGGCAGATGTGTCATGAAGGCTCGCTTCGGGCCTTCTACCACTAGAGTAAGCCACGCTACCTCTACCAGAGTCTACATTTGATGACTGACCGCCATTTTTATCGTAATCTGTAAAATTAAGGTTTTAGGGTTCTCACAAGCACTGGTATAGTCATAGAAAATAATAGTAAATTTAATTCGATCTCTGTCTAATAAGTGACTTGTAATTGAATTTATAAAATTAAACAAAAGTAAAAATGTGCGAACTATTAAAAGCACCTTTGAAATTATTCAAATTCCTACCGGAACTAGCCCCAGATCCACTGGCTCCCTTTTTGCCATGAGCCTTCAAATCTTCTATTCTACTAGGCGTTTGTCTTGACGATGACGGTTGTGGATTATACGTTTCAGCTTTTGCACTAGAATTATATACACTATCGGCTGACTTTTGACTTGCGCTCTCATCATTTTTTTCTAGAATTTCCGCAGAACTTGATGCTCTTTCTTCATCTCTGTGCCTTTGGCCTAACGAGTCCGGTGTTCTGCGAGATTCCTTATGACTATCTGGTGTCCTGCGAGATTCTCTATGGCTATCTGGTGTTCGTCTATATGTTTCATGTATTCTTTCTTGTCTATTTGATTCTATTGATCTACCACTCGTTCTGATACGTTCCTCAAAGCTAGATCTTCCTTGAGCTGCAAGTCTGCCTCTAAAGCCCCCATCATCTGATTCTCGTTCTTCATGACCATTTCTAGGAGGACCATGTTCATTCGGTGGTCCATCTAAGAGGTTTCCATGAGAGTTTCTTCGTGATCTATCGTGATGCTGAGGGGTAGATACTTCTGGGCGCGATGGAGGTTCATTTAAGAGATGAGGGTGAGATGCAGCGCGCCTTCCTTCTACAAATCCTCTTTGTCTAACAATTTCTCTTTCTAATTGTTGAGGACTTCTTAAATCAGGCCTTGAGTGTGAATTGTCAAACTGTAAATGAAAAATAGTAAATTTGATAATATGATTCTAAGAAGTTGGTCAAAAAGTTGAAAAACAATAAAAGTAATTGGTTTAAAATTAAGTATTTGAAATTATAGAGGTAAAGAATCTATGCCGACCAAGCGGAAATTGCTTAACGTGCAAAAACTAAACGGTGTTAATGACTGCAATTTAGTGTAATAAGAGCAACTATAACGGCCTTCATAGATGTGTTAACGGAAATCTTTCAACGTACATAAAAAATAAGAAAATGAAGTTAACGGTCAATTTAATTCATCACGTCGTACCGGTTACATAAGCCACGCTTATCTCTTACAGCTTCAATTACCGTAACATCGCCGATAATGTTTTATTCTCAGGAAGTTTAGTTTTCATTACCTTCACTCGGCTGACACGCGATACGAGCATTAGTGTCAATATTTCGATAAAACTTAAAATACCACGAATGGTAAATAGGTAACGTAACCAATGCACGCAAATTTTTAGTTAATAGATTTATAATTATATGGAAGATTTAACATCTATTAAAATCTTTAGAGGCGAGCGATTAGACTTGAACCTTAAATACATTTAGAAGAATTACAACCAAATTAATTTTAGATCATATATCAATGATGTTCTGTTATACTTCCTAAACTTTTTATTTCTACCAAGATAGCTCAATAAATTCAGCTCATTGCACACTTTGCGATATCGAGTCGACATCAGCCAGCGCTTACTTTAATTACGGAATATTGTGAGAAGCAGTTAATTGTTGGGAACGATTGTTCTTTGTTGCAGCCGACAGCGTGAAGGGAACGAGGCTAAGAGGAGAGAATGGCAGCTATAATTTTTCTAGCTTTTGGTAGGCTGTAAGTGGATAGCATTGTTATTGTCGAGATGTATGATGAGATTGAGGTATTGCAGTTATGGCAAGATACTTAGTTGATAGTAATCAAAAGTACAGACACTATGTTGTCCCAACTAAATCAAACATCAACTAAATCAACAATATTTTTCAGTTTGTATTTAAAAACTTTTTACACAAAACAATTATTGTTAGAAATAAAATGCGGCATCTAGAGATCTCGTTTTATATATATTATATTACAAATATTATGGTTAAGTTTTAATATAATGCATAATATACTGCATTGCTGGAATAAAATTTGGGCCCTATTAATTTTTTAGGTAGCAACGGAGTCAAATATCAGTTACTAAAAAAAAACAATATTATTAGCTAGAGTCATGAATTCAATCACACAATTTTATTATAATCAATTGGACGATTTTTCAAATAACTGTGTTTATCATGCAATTCATATAAATTAAGCTTAAGTTTACTTACTTGTGTCTGCGGTCCAGTTTTCAAAGAAGTAAAATTTGCCATAGATCTAACATCGACGTCTCTTTGATAAACTGCGCTTCGTCTACCAGGTGGTCCATATTGCTGATACAAGGCATCAGCTCCCAGGGCTTGTGGTCGGGAGTGTGGGGTTGACGCCAGCATCTCCTGAGATCTGGCTTGCTGGTGGTTTAATAGCATCTGCTGCTGGACTATTTGTTGCTGCATTAATTGCCTATAAGAAGGAAAAGACGCTCAACTTTAGGTGAAAAAATGTCTATCTATTTAAAAATGTATAGGTATTCTTTATGAATTGGTTACAATATTCAAGCGTTACTCATTGATGCTAAGACATAAGCAAAAAATCCATAAATAGTTTACTTTCTTTTGTAAATACAATTTTCAAATGTCACTACTTGCAATTTAAATAATCATTATTATTAAATGTACCTGTGTGGTGATGGACTAGGATACGCCATATTGTTTGCCATTCCATGACTGTATTGCATGTCTGGTCTGTTTTGTGGCATTGGTCTACCATATATTCCCTGCTCCACTTTCCTGGGCGTTTCCCTAGGCGTTACTTGTTCCGGCTCCGGTCTCTTTCTTTCTTCAATGTTATTTAGACTAGCTTCTTCGTTGTTCTTCTCAGATTCATTATTATCTTTACTCTTAAATCTACTTGAGATCATGTCTTTTAGTGTGTGGTAAGTTTTACTTACGGATTTTGCGCTCTTAGGTGCATCTCTTGTACTGTCCTTACCAGTTTCGACTGTAACGGTTATTAAATGTGAGTTGTTCTGTGTTTCAGTTTTGGGTCCATAGTTTTTAGCTGGTATCGGTGGTTTGGGGGAGTCGTAATTTTGCAAGTTTCTCACTACCGCGCCCTGGTTTTGGTTTTGGTGCATAGCGTACCCGTAGTTCTGGTCGTGATATTGTCTGAAGTCACCAGATGTGCCAGCTTGGTGGTTCTGTGAATTAGAAAAACACTTGTTAAGTTAAATTGTACATATTTAGCCTTGTATTTATTTTGTTAACTGTTTATAACTATTTCTAGTATGTGTTTAGTACCATACTAATTTATATACTAAGTAATAGAATTGAACATCAAGCCGATCCTTGATAAGTTTACTTTACAATTTGTAATATAAAGACTGTAAACTGACCGCCTGTGTTGATAGACAGATGTTAGGCGTTTATTTATAAGAATCATAATAGGAGCAGTATTTACGCAGACTATAAATATAAAAGCGACCTGTTATTTCGCTTATCTAAAACTGCACCCTCTAAATACATTTCCATAATACTTGGCGGGTCTTTTCATGGTAACAATGTGAGTAGAAGCATGTGAAACACGAATGTGTTACGGTTGTGGGAAGTTGGAAACAATGGAACATTGACTTGTGATTCGTATTGAAGTACTGTGGAGAAAGAGGTTCGGTTATAACCGTAAGTTAGAAATGTACGTCTTTTCTAGAGTAGGTAATTCGTTTGACATCTTTTCAATTATTTTAAAACATATTTTATTAGTTGTATATTATTGTATCATATTTATGGAATTGTTTATGACATAACTGTGGTGTCACACATATTTTTGTTATACTCATATTTTTGTACTTAATAAATTGTAAATATAAAATATTGCATATTTATAGTTATCATATAAATATATTTCATATTACCCAAGAAATTGTTAATTGAACATATTTAATTTGTATATTTGTATACAAAAGATATTAATTTAAGTTATGGATTAGGTACTGACATTTTCTAAAGCAAATTCAACCATGTTGTCTGCTTGCCCCAAATCAATTTTCTTCGCATCAATTATAAAAATAGATAATGAAATTTATCCATGTTTTTTGTATTGTTACGTAACTAATTTACTTTATGTCATCAAAATACTTTTCACTGATTAATAGTTTAAAAATCACACGAATGTCTGATTTTTTTTTATCACGTATAACGTTTTTTCTAATATTTGAAAATTATTTATTCATCACTTTTTAAATTTAGATATAACTTCAAGGATCGTTTTAATTTTGGAATCTTTAAATTACACTGTCTTTTTATTAACGTTTATACACAAATTCACAAATAGAATTTATCTCTCTATACAATATATTTATAAAGCGTCAAACACGCTTTAAATAATTCTATTCTAATTATGTGAACACAAAACACACAGGTCAAAACCAAACACGTCACAAAAACTAAATAGCCCGATGATTCAAAAATCTTTAACACTATTTTCCGAGCTTGAAAGTAAAACTATACGCCCTAAAGCTCTAGCAGTGACCGGATGCGCGCGCGCACGGGCACCGAGTCAGCCTACTAGCGCCTTAGATCGCGTGCGGCCTCGCTACGCCGAATTAGCTGACGGAGTAGAATTAGAAACGGCAAAATACGAACGATTGTTACTAATTCACTTTTGATACAAGTTATTGCTTATAAATATTGTTATGGTAGAGCAAAATATTCAAACTCATGTTCAAGGCTTTTTATTTTTATGTATAGTTTCTTTTTATTAATAACTAATAAATAGTATTCATTTACTTGATGTATTTTATATTTGGATTCATATTTGTTTTACAACGAATTAGAATCCTTCGTTTGAGTTTATATTATGTATCGTGAATATTAAAGGTACACTTAACTTCTTAGCTGTAAAAAAAATTACTTTATCTGATAACATATATTAGTAATGTTAACAATCTGTCCCATTAGTAACGGACCCAGCAGTGTTGAAGACAAAGTACTGAAATCAAATATCTAAGTGGTAAATGTAAAATTGATTAGGTAATCAACTATAAATTAATTCGAGTTATTAGAATTTCTAAAATAGTTTCTTCCTTCACGATATAGCCATTTTACTAGTTCGTTTATGCACGCATCGATATTTTAGATTCGATTCACAAATCGACATTCACATACACTTTCACTATCGTGTAATATCTGCTTCATACATATTTAAAGAGTTCACCAGATATAAAAGAGAGAGAAAGACAAAAAGACATATAAAGTGAAACTCCAACATTAAATCCTGTCTAATCCTTTCTATTCAATGTAACGAGGAGTTAAATTGTGAACAAATGTGAAATATAATATGAGAATTACTAGTAATGATGTATTAGTTGTATCGATGAAAGTTAACATTTTTGGTACATCAATGCTTTGAACTGAGCAGAATTCTGGTTCTAAATTGGATGTAGGTAATAAGGCTTATAAATATATATCGTGGAATAAATTTCACCCGCTTTAACGTTAAAAAAGGACAGTAACGTTAAAAAACAAGTTCTTGAAAAGTCTGTCTATTTCCACTTGGTCGGTGTGGTGAGAAATGGCTTAATTACACTGTTCTCATGCTGAGAGGAGACTCGCTTTCAGACGTATACATTTTGACTCTGACAGACTCTCAATCACACTCAGAAGTGTAAATTTAATGGTTGATCATGAGCTAAGTGTTACGAGATGACCTCTTTACCTACCGTCCTTCATTACGTCATCCATAGACGTTTAAAAACATGTCAAACAACAGCACCATTCGTCGTATAGAGGCCTCACGCGTAACTTCACCGTTGCTTCGTACAAACGATTCCATCCGCACGCGGCTTGAATTTTGATATCAGACATGGAGCTAGGAGCCTTAATATTGGATATTTGTTACGTTACAAGTTGAAGGACGTATCCGTTACAGAATTAATTGGTCACTGTCGCCATTTGTAAAGGTGGGACTGTTTGTTTGACGTCTGACTGCAGCGGTGCTACCTTTACGCCTATTTCTGGTCATATAGCTGGGTTCTGATTTAAACAGGGTTGCCAAGTCAGGGATTTTTCCCCCAGATTTAGCGGATAAAAAAGTGGGATGGGTCTTTTAGTTTTTAGGGGTGTTCTATTCTATTTTAGGGGTGTTCTATTCTATTTTAGGGGTACTTTTAGGGGTTTTTTATAACTTCAACATATTGTAACCCCGGATTTAAAGAGTGTGGTAATGCAGATTTTACATCCGGGTCACTTTTATATAACTTAGTCTTATACTGTAATCTCGTTTTCCACTTTTATTACAAGAAAAAAGATTTAAGATTAAATTGAAGTAAGGCGTTCAGTCGATTTTTATCGGTTGGACATTTTAATAACAACCACACCCTTTCAACAAACGCAAGAAATGCTTCACGCTAGAAATAGGTATGGCGATGGTGCATTCCCGTCCAAACTACACTGGATCTAGCACGAAAACGACAGAGACATAATAAGACAATCATTCATTTAATTTTATTTCATTCACTAGTTTAGGTTACGGTTACTTAATAGGATACTAAATGGCTGTCTAGACCGCTTGTTTTACATATTGAAGTTTAACTTACAAACTAGCTAGTATAGTGGCCTTCACCCTTCTAATTGTGGCAGGCGAGTTGTGGTTTGATATAATTAATGAATAACGTAACTGTTAATTATAAGTAACTGCATTTATAAGCGGTTATTCGGTTAACCACTCACTAGCATTTACTGCTTATAGCTCTACTTCTGTTTTTTTTTACATTAAAAAACTACCTTTATAATTTGTTGTTGTAGGTACATATTAAAACGGATTTTTTATGTATTGTATTAAGCACACAATATCTCTATGGTATATATATCCTTCCCAAGTTGTGGGGAAAGACCTGTGCCCAGCAACAGGATAAAAGAGATTTGCAAGGATATTACTAATATAGTGAAGGATGGATATATGTTTGTCACTGTTTCACACAAAAACTACACATCTGAGTTAAATATAATTTGGTACACATATATTTTATGACCTGTGTTAACACACATAATACTCTTTGACATGGAAACGTCACCCAAGCAAGCGAGGCCGTGAAAAAAAGCTAGTAGTACTATACGGCACGGAATCTCAATATACATGGTTTATAATAGGGTCTGGCAAAAACAATCCTTTGTTCAGACCCATGTCTTTGACCACGACGGAATTTGTTTGAAAATCAATTTCTTCAATAAATCCATTTCTCGGAACAATGTTGAGGAAAATGCGTTTGTATGAATCATTTTAACGATGTGTGAGAAAATGCTGTTTTTGTTTACAAGGAATATATTTTTTTAAAGTTTAGCAAGTGCACTTTTGGCGCGTGAGGAGAAATTAATCAGACAATATTTTTAAAATGAAGCAGCAAATCGGAACGCCAGTATTGATTGTAACTTTAGAAGAAAACTTAGAATTTAAAGACGTACATTTAAAGATGACATACAAACATAACTTTATTGATATATTTTGTATTTTAAAGGAGAAGTATAGGAGAATGCAACCTTTTTTGTTTTCGAGGGAGAAACCTCCAAAGGTACCCCACGCCGTGGGAACGACACAGGTTTGTGTGGGATTCTTACCGCACTAAAACCCCCCGAGTGGCCTACCTCGGTGCGAAAAGAAAACCAGGACCACACATACCGCCGTCCTTCTTGTGTTCGCTGGGCAGTTGGAGCTCCCACTCTTGTAGCCCGCAACCCCGTAAGCCCCTTTTAGTCGCCTGTTACGACAAGCAGAGGATACCGTAGCCCTATTCTGATCTCGGTACTACAAAGAGACGAGACAGCCATGTGGTGTAATGCCTGCGGGGTCAAACCACAATGGTGTCCACATCAGTGCTTTCAGTATATTATTATCTTATTAGGTTGTTAATATTATTATAAAAATTTAATTCATTCCGTAAAGCGCCATCTAACGGCAAGTTAGCAGTTTCATTATTCATTAGAGTTCCGTACTCAAAGGCAAAACGGGAGCCCATTACTAAGTCCGGAGTCATAGAAATAGGCTCCCGGTATTCCCTCTGTCTTCTGTCCCTCTATCCGTCTGTCTGTCTCCAGGCATCTTATGCACCATGATATGTAGACAGTTGCAAATTTCACAGGTGATGTATTTCTGTTATAACAACAAATACGTGATTTTCACTTTTTCCAAATAATGGTACAGAACCTTTAGTCCAACTTGCACTTGACCGGTTTTTTCTTTCAATCGTTTATACTACAATGTCTTGTGTTTACGTGTGTACGTAAATTTTCGATATTGGGATATGGTAATGAAATTAGGAAATTGTTAACTGTCTTCCATTTCATCAGACACTGACCAATTAATGAGACCTTAAGGTCTAAGCATAATTCCTCACATGAATACGAGATTAAACTGGAACTGTCTTCCTGCTACCTAACGAGCGTGACGACGCGCTCAGCATGACGATAGAGTTCCTTGCCCCCACGCTATGGGTTGGTCGCTTCGTACAGGTGGTTTATTGAAGGTTTTTATAAAACAGAAGTAGTAAACGAGCTGTACTGCTGATGGTAAGTGGGTACGACACGTAGCGTATCCTGCCAAATATGCTTCTTGTACAGCCAAATATAAGGCAAGATACTGGAGCTAACTTTTATAACTAATGTAAAAACAATCTCTCGTCAACCCATTATTGTCCCACTGCTGGGCACGGGTCTTCTCTCAGAATGAGAGAGTTTTAAGCCATAGTCCACGGCTGAGACCACCGCGCTGGCCAAGTGCGAATCGGTGAACTTCACACACCTCCGAGAACGGAACTTTATTTTTAAAGAACTCTCGGGTGTGTAGGTTTCCTCATGGTTAATAAACAATATGGAAATAAAGAAATATACAAAGAAAAAAGACAAACCCACTGAGTTTCTTGCCGGTCGTGTTCCGATTCAGTGGTAGTGTAAAAAAAAAATATATATGTAACTGACAATTTGTAAGTGCCATAGGCCTATGCAAAATAAAGACATTTCATTTCACATGGACATGTAAGCATGTCATAGAGGACAAGAGTTCTATCTGAAATCAAATACAGATGCGTTGCTACTTTTGCTAAGACGATGCCCTCATATGTGGACGGCAACCACACCCTTCCACCTAAACGCAAGAATAGCTTACGTTAGAAATAAGGGCGCCTTCACATTAGGTCGCAAGTACTGCGGCAGCAGCGCGTCAGCCGCGCGACTGCAGAGAATGTTTTCTTGTTACGACTATAGCCGCGGGATTTTTTTTGATTAGGGTGGCGTGCTGTACTTTATAATGAAAATAATAATAAAAAAAATAATACTGAATAATTATTTCAATAATAAGAAAGCATCCGTTGTAGTCGCGCGGCTGACAGGCTACGGCCGCGCTACTTGCGACCTAATGTGAAGACGCTCAAAGTGTGAAGGTGGTACCACCCGGTTGAACACTATGCGGATAATCAATTTGCAAGGATATTATAGTTGTGTCACTGGGCATATATATTTGAATTTTAATAACTTTCTATGCAATGGATTAAGTTATAATTAAAATGTACTATACAAGACAAGAACTTTTTTTAATGTTATTGGTGTTTTAGATAAATTATAAAACACTTACCAGATACTTTTTTAAATCTTAACTAGATGTTGCTAGTAGCAAAATGGAACAACACGTAAAAATTAAAACAACGAATTCTTATTATGCATAGTGCTTTTTTTTCTGTGCGTTGTCTGTGTGTTGCGTGAGTGTTTACTAACGCAACACACAGAAAAAAAAACCGGATTGGATATGTATCACCTGTGAATCGAATTTGATAAATATATATTCGTGCCAATAAAACAACATGATCTCAAAGTTAGTTTTCCAAAAAAAAAGTAGCCTATTGTTATAATAACGACAGTTACATCCTAAAAGTTGACACTATAATTTATAAAATAAACAACTTTCTTTTAACTAATAATTTTACTATCTAACTTACTTTCAACTTACAATACCCCACAAAACTAATTCACGTTCAACATGGAACTGAACCCATGACCCCGTGCTCCACAGGTCAGCTACAAGTGTTAAGCACAGGTAGGAATGTAAACCTATCGTTCTATACGCAGCGATGAAGAGATATGTTGAAAGTATTGTACCTTCAGAATGAATGTAACTTTTATTGAATTTTTTTTTCTTAGATAAAGGCGAACTATGATATTTATCTATGCATATTATGAGTATTGTGGCTTTCAAAAATCTCAGTGCTGGGTTTTATACGAAACTGCCTTACAAAGTATTTATATTTCGAGGTCTACTGTTTAATTTTTTTTTTTTTTACATTAAACGCGGCAGTCACGGTCCATGGTAGATGAAATAATATTTACAAATAAGTAAAGCGGTCTAGACGTAGAATGGACAGGTTAATCTATCACTAGTGCTTGTCAACAGTTTCTTCCCACCACCTCAGTTTCGCTGACGATGATACGATTCATGTAATTGGGTCAAAATATCGGCAAAAAGTATCGTGTACCCATTACATATTGAAATGCATCAACTTCGCGATAATATTAGTCCAAAATCATATAAAATTAGTTTTTTTCGTATGATAGTAGCCTGACAATCGAACTGTATTAATTTGATTGCCAAGACACGTGTTCTTAAGCTACGCATTGTCTGTCAATCAATCAGTGTTAAATTCGTATTAAGAACAAAATTAACATAGATGTATTTTTAACTAGTCATAAATATTCTATATACTTAGTTATTATTAAACGTAACATTAATTTAGTTATATGCGTGTCTGTCGCCTTCGATGGCGCTATAGGAGTCACTCTAGCGACACTATCGCTGGTTCTAGTGATATTTTCATATTTTTGTAGTTGATCATTAACATCGACATAATGGTAGAACGATTACAGTTCAAATAAAAAATAAAAAATAAAAAAAATAAATAAAAAAAAAAAAAACGCTTTCTACACTACCACCACCCACAGTAGGATTTTCTCCTGTGTCGTGGGTGCCATGGAAGCACACAATGACGAATACACAAACACCCAGACCCAGAACAAGAATCTAAACTCATCATTCAGATACCTGTCTGGCCGGGAATCGAACCCGGGACCCACTGCGTGTCATACCGGTATGGTAACCGCTGCGCAACGCGGGTCGTCAAATAGGGAGACCGCCACACCTATTTCTAGTGTGTGTGTGCGGCGGTTGCCGCCTTAATTATTTACATCTTAGTTCTTGGGAGTAGCAACACATAATTTGTTCTATTATGGAGTGTTTATAGAAGTCCATAGGCGGCAATGAATACCATCCTGCGGATTTCATGTTTGATTATTTTTATTTCTTTCTTATAAAAAACAGGATATGTACATCCAAGCAATAGACATAAGTCGCGTGCCTACTCGCTAAGCTCAACTCTTTTATTGGTCGTGGATAAGACAATTGGCTTATGTGACCAGATAAAATCGTTGGCCCGGGAAATGTCCCAAGATTCGTGCCAAGTGGGAGATTTATGGACACGCTAAAGTTAGTTCTGTTAGATAGTGGAATTTTGTGTTAATGTTAGGATTTAAGGAAACTAATTATACGATTTGGTAAGGCCGACATGTTTGGTGAAAAAATGTACGATTTATGGCTTAATATAAGAACGTGGGAATTTCGCTGCAACTTTGTGAACGCAAAGAGGTTGAGTTTTAAAAAGAGGTGCGAATTACAAATTTAATCATTTGTACAAATTTAAAATAAAGCGATGTAGATAAGCGCTTTGAGAGGTACTACCCCTTTGCTTGAGTTATAAGTTTTCATACGCATTAATCTATTCTATTAATTTATTATTTAGTGCAAGAAATATATACATTATTAAAAGTTTCTTAATTCGATTAAACTCAGCATTTTTTTATATATGATGCAATGCATATGCAATAACCCTTTATTCGCACCTATGTTCGAAGTCGCCATATAAATACATAGGTACGTATTATATTCTTCTTTCGTTTGAATAAATTTACTACATATGTACAAACATCTTTTAATATTTTGTTCTAAAAGGATTTGATAAACAAATTATGTGTGAAAATTCTATGAAACTCTTACCTCAGTATGGGTCCAAGCAGATAGGGCCTTAGGAGGAGTGTCTGGTGCCACCGCACCCAGTCTGCCCCTCTTCCGTGCCTCCTGCAGGATAGGAACCTTGGAGTTCTTGTCCCCCGATGATAATATCACTTCACGTTCTATCTGTAATTAAAAAGGATTTAGTTTCAGTTCGCTTTTGTTAATAAGGTGTGTTTATAAAATGTGTATATAGAAAATAAAATGTAGGCGACCGATTTAATGGTAGAAAATTAGACAGATAGGGTCAAATTAGAATACAACGTGCCTATATTTTTCCTCTTTACTACTTTTATTCTGAAAGATATCTCTAAGGTTCGATATTCTATATGCTCTGAGAGACGCGTATTTTAAAGGCACTTTACTAAACTATACGTAATAATATTTCACATCTACTACACTTATTCTTTGTTAATTTTATACTTATTTCATACGACTGGTATGCTATGAAATATGTATATTACTCAAACATTTTTAGCAAAATAGGCCCAAATATAGTCGCCAGAATTTTCATACATACCAGCACATGAAAGAAAATCTATCTAAATTTTTGATTTAAGTGTGGAAATTATTGGGATATCGACTCATCGATCATAATATGTTTCAATATATGTAATATGTGTAATAGTCATAAATATATTAAGTAAGAACACTCTTAAATGATCAAAAATATAACCTACAGCAAGATACTACGAAACAACTTATTTATTATTCCTTAGAGCAACTGTTTATGATTCCGTAGAGCGCACCCCGTAGCTTAAATGAATTCGAATCCAATTCGATTCTAATTTAACATAACTAAACATCAACAAGCATATTAATTAATACCATTCAGGTAATTATAGAAACATTTCTTATGAAAATACTTATAAATACATACCAAATCAAAAACACACTATCTCATAAAGAGCATAAACAAAATAAACTTCAAAACAGGATTGAAACGAGAGAAAGATGTTGCCATTGTGATGTCACTATTCTATCTCATTTTTTTATAAACTAAGGAAATATTAATAACACTCAACACCACTCAAAACACGTCACATCAAACCGATAAATCTTGTAACAATGAGGACTTTCACCGAGATCTCTCTACTTCAAAAATGCATTACGTATGCCCAATAAAAACTTACGCCTGTACGAGCTTAGAGAAATCTCTATTCATTTGCGTCTGTGCAATTACCTGTGGGAGTCTCTACGTTTGACGGTGGTGACTCGGCGAATCACTTTCAGTCAGTTGGTAATAAAAAGTAAATGAATCCCTTTGTTTATTCTAATGAGCGTGTTATAAAATTTAAGGGGAAATTAAACAGACAAATAAAGACTTAGATTATAATGCCTTAAAAGATTATGATGCCTTAAAAGTTTCAATTTATATCAAAGTGGAAAAGTCTTTTCTGCGCATGTCGATATTTTAATAAGTAAAAGGCCAATTTAATCTTCAATCATGCTTAATTAACCTTGGTCTCCCACCCAAAAATATTTTCAGCAAATTAGTAAAATAAGCAGAACAAATAGCTCACTTTTTTATGGTTATAAAGTTGCTATTGATACAGAGCAAAGCACAAGCGCTTTTTGAGCGTTTGATAACTGGAGGTTGTTGTAATCCAAAATGCAAGAAGTATTCTAGCATGAATCGCGAAAAAAAACTAGCTAATCCTGGCGAACATCCAAAAAGAGCACTTTGAGTGTTTGGTGCAATATTCTCTAGATCGTTTATTTCCACATGGATTATAATTATAGTGAAAATCATTAACTAAAATATAAATCGTTAGCTAAAGTTATATCACCGTATTAAGTTTTCCTGTATTATGCCATAGGTTCAATTATAGTCTCAGACGCAAAGCGAATTCTCTTCCATTATATATTCTTTCTAATCCATTGATTCGTTATGTGTCTATAGATTTGTGAAGATATTTAGAGCTTTTGCAATCCCAACCGATACCACATTGGTGACTATGATGACTCCCTGCGAAAAACTTATGTGAACTCAACAAAAACAAGGTGATGTAAGGAGTACAATAAACCGAATGTTTTGTACAATGATATGCACAGATAAACAGATGCAGATATAGAGACATCTCAATTGAAGAAACTTACGAACAATTGTTTAGAGATTTCTTGATCTTTCGTAATGAGTAGACTAAAATGCGTTGATAATAATCACATTGAAGATTTGTGTTGTAAAGCATTATTAAGCGTTTTATAAAATATGATTAAGATGCAATAACACTTGAATGGTTGCATAAATGTTTCAAGCTGGGAAACATTTGCTAGATAAGAATGGCAGGGGAAGGTGAGACTAGCTCGACGTGATATGATTTTGAGTCATTAACGAGTTTTGGAATGCCATTATTCCGCGACACAGATGATGTTAAATATTGTTATAATGTTACCTTTGAAAACACTTAACCACAAGAGCATCGGACTTGAAAATATTTAAAGTTGCCTTAGTTGAGCCTTTTGTGGTTCCGCATAGTTCGCATCACCGCCTTTAATATTGCTGGCACATTTTTCTATATGATTTAAGTGGCAAACGAGCATGCAGTCCACCTTATTGCAAATGGTCACAGCCGCCAATGGACATCTGTAAGCAACTTCAAGCAGAACAAGGGTTTTATCTGAAGTCAATCAAAAATGCGTTGCTACTCCGGAGGACTATGATGGTCGCCTCACGTAGAAGTATGCCGGCAACCACACACTTCCATCGAAACGCAAGAAATGCTTCACGCTATAAATAGGTGTGGTGGTGGTACTTCCCCGGTCCAACTACACTGGTTCTATCACCTGATGAGTTTATGACCTAGATTAACGCAAATGATATTTATTACAGAAGTAGACGCGGCCGAAGCGGGTGAATCTGGACACAACCCCGCGGAGGCAACCCGTGGCCGCATTGCGGAGCGGTTACCATACGGGTCTGACGCGCAATGGGTTCCAGGTTCGATTCCCAGCCACACAGGTATCTGAATGTTGAGCTTGGAATAATGTTCTGGGTCTGGGTGTTTATGTATTCGTCTTGTGTGTGTCCATGGTACCCACGACACTGGAGAAAATCCTAGTGGGGAGCGCAGAAAGCGTGTAAAAAAAGCGTGTGTAAACCTCTCGTCAACCCGTTATTGTCCCACTGACCATAGTCCACCGCGCTGGCCAAGTGCGAATTGGTGGGTCGTGTAAACCTAATCTACAATAATTGTAAAGGGCAATCTCTACTTCACACATATCTCATACACTTTTGCTATCACTACATAAAAACTTTTTAACAAAAAATATCTACCGACTTCCATGTCACAAAAAAGTAAAAAATAATTTAAATATATTTTGGTCTAGAACATACTCAGTACTTAGTACATAGTCCTGAAGTCGGTGCTCGACATATTTCGCTGGACGACGGTAACTACGTCCTATATGAGCACCGACTTCAGAACTATGTACTAAGTACTGAGTATGTTCTAGACCAAAATATATTTAAATTATTTTTTACTTTTTTGTGACATGGAAGTCGGTAGATATTTTTTGTTAAAAAGTTTTTATTTTACACTTTTTAGTGACTATATTTTTATGTTTGTATTTAAATAAAGCCTCTAAGTTTGCTTTGTGCATCTACATATTCACAAAAATTAAACATAAAACACTTTTACAATTCATACAAACAGGGCGCCCCCTCTGGAAGTACCCCTCCATCATCAGGGTTGAGGAGTTGAAGGTCAAATTTTTCATCTTATATTGTTGCTTAGTAATCTTATAACATATACGTTAGTACCAGGTGGCTAACTTCTATGGCTCAGGCTTGCAGTACCCTGCATCATCAGGGTTTAGGAGTTGAAGGTCAAAATTTTAATTTTGTGCCTCTGTTTGGTATTATTTTTACATACCCGTAAGCACCAAATTGCCAACTCCTATGGTTTAGAATTGAAGTACCCCTTCATCATCAGGGTCGAGGAGTTGAAGGTCAAAATTTTAATTTTGTGCCTCTGCTTAGTATTATTTTTACATAACCGTAAGCACCAAATTGCCAACTCCTATGGTTTAGGATTGAAGTACCCCTTCATCATCAGGGTTGAGGAGTTGAAGGTCAAATTTTTGATTTTATATTTTTGCTTAGTATTTTCTTTACATAACCGTAAGCACCAAATTGCCAACTTCTATGGTTTAGGATTGAAGTACCCCTCCATCATCAGGGTTGAGGAGTTGAAGGTCAAATTTTTCATCTTATGTTTTTGCTCAGTAATCTTATAACATATACGTAAGCACCAAATGGCTTATTCCTATGGTTTTGGCTTTAAGTACCCCTGCATCATCAGGGTTGAGGAGTTGAAGGTCAAATTTTTGTCCCATGAATTTGCTTAACAATTTCATTATATATTCGCAAACATCAAACGACCAACTTTTATAGTTCAGGCTAGCAGTACCCCTGCATCATCAGGATTGAAGAGTTGAAGGTCAAATTTTTCATTGTAAATACCTACATAGTAATTTTATTCTATATTTTACTCAATTGGACTTCTCCAGCTAAGGCTCGGCCGACTATCACTGATTTTATTATTTTGCTCCAAAAAGTTGAAGATCCTATGATTAGAACCTTATCAAACTCTTATCAGACTACCCCTGGAGTACATCCTTTCTAATAAAAAAAGAATCATCAAAATCGGTTGGCGGGATATTGAGTTATTCATACATTTATCGCGTACATTGAAAATGCAAATTTAAGACTTATGCGTTTTTCTTATGGATGCCCTAGTCAAAAAAATACTAAAAAAAAATGGGACCCTATGACACGCACTACCTTTCAAATAAAAAAAAAAATCATCTAAATCGGTTCACCCAGTCCGGAGAAATGAGGTAACAAATATAAAAAAAAAAAAAAAAATACAGACGAATTGATAACCTCCTCCTTTTTGGAAGTCGGTTAAAAAAACCTCAGCTACTCACCGTTAAAGAAATAGTTCTAAATATAACCGGGCATCGACCTGCAGCATGCGGTCAGTCAGGCTCCGCTAATGACAACCGTGACGGAAGGGCCAGGATTAATGTATAATAAGAAATGTCCCTAGATAGCCTTTATCGCGGAATCTTGTTATTGACGATGTATCAATGAAGACTATCTGTGGAATATCTTGTATAAGTTCGCTAATGATCTGTTATGGATAGTGTTATGTAATGATACCGGTTCACTTTTATGTAAGGCGACCATCTTAGTCCTCGGGAGTCGTCCCTGTAGCTTCAGGATTAGAATAGGGCTACGGCATCCCCTGCCTGTCGTAAGAGGTGACTAAAAGGGGTTTCCGGGGTTGCGGGCGGCTAGAGAGGGAGCTCGAACTGTTCGGTCAGGCGATCCCGGGAAGGAAGGCAGTATGTGTGGACGCACACCGTCGTAGACTAGACGTCGTAGCGGTGGGCCCAGCCGCCCATCTGGGAGGAGCCCGATGGGGCAACGCGCTTAGAGGGTTCCGGTTGCGTTCCTTTGTAGATCCCGGAGTCCTCTTTAGTGGAGTTTTAGTGCGGTAAAAATCCCACATAACCCTGCGTCGCTCCCCCGGCGTCGGGTACCTTTTCCCCCTCGAAAACAAAAAAAAGGTGATATACTAACAGGGAACTTAGCGGAGTGTGTGTGTAGAGCTGCTGGGGCAGAGGGCGCTGGTGCACCGGGCAGCGCCGCCTCGGGCGCCGGCGGCATCCTGTACGGCGGCACGGGGTCAACTGTACCTGGTAAATAAATATAACTATTAAAAAATTGCTTTAACAGCGTTATGCTACTGAGGGTTCGGCTACTGTCGGTCACAAATCATATTCGGTGAAACTTTAATTTAAAGGCAAACATTTAAAGGTGGTAGAACATTGTAGTTCGACCGGGGAGGTACCACCGCCGCACCTATTTCTAACGTGAACCATTTTTTGCGTTTCGATGGAAGGGTGTGGTTGACGACACACTTTTATATCAGGCGACCATCTTAGTTCTCTCGAGTAGCAACGCACGTGATTGACTTCAGATAGCACCCATGTTCTATTTGAAGTTGCTTACAGATGTCCATGGACAGAAGTGACCATTTACCTTCAGGTGGACTGTAGATAGTACACTTGATCTATATGAAGTTGCTTACAGATATTCACAGGCAGCAGTGACCACTCACCATCAATAGAATGCATGATCGTTTGCTACTTCAATCTTAAACACAAAAATGGAAGGTCATTGCACGAGTGAAGCTTGTTTATAATAAAGTTATTAAGCCATAATACGTTACAAATAAAAAAATCTCCAAAGATTAGTATTGCATAAACTCAGACTTTCACTATCAGTATGTTAGTTTGTATTTTCATTCAATAGCTCATTAAGATGTCAGATCGATCTCAATTTATGCATTACGTAAATGTTCCGGTGGTAAGAGCTAGAATTATCCAAGACGAATCGGGTTATGAAATTATCTGGCAGGAAAGAAAACTGGAAAAGTGAGCTAATGCAATTTTCACATGTTTTCCCATTAGATGTGGAGATTACTCGGATGCGGCGCCATAAATAGAGATTGTGTCCAATTGTTAAGCGGAAGCGATTTGTTTAAAATGATTATGTTATTATATACATTTCTTTTTCTTTTTTATGTTCACACGAGGTATTTAGATAATCGTTAGTATTTATACGAAGCTCGAATAAGATGATGGAATAAATTGTTTATTTTGATGATTATTTTGTCCATCAATTCGCACTTGGCCAGCGCTGTGGACTATGGCCTCTCATTCCAAGAGAAGACCCGTGCCCAGCAGTGTGAAAATAATGGGTTGACGATTTATGGTTATTTTGTAGTTAGCTATAAATAATGCAGTTTCGGAAAATGAACTAAAATTATGCGGGTGTCTGAAGTTTATACCACTTCTATGTTTGAAATATAGGCGTGTAAATCGCGTTTAGACGTTACTTGGACTCGCTCTTAAAACTAATGATATCTACCTTTATTTCCTGTGATGGTATCTTATCGTTACATTCGACACTTAGAATGAAGAAAAAAGCATATAGAAGGTTCAAATGTATACTGTAAGCTTTCACTCGCAATTTCAAGCTGTGCACCTCCTGCAATTTGTTTGAGAACGAATATAATCTTTAAACGGTCGTACAATATACATATATAGGTCGTACAATATATCGTCCCTGTAGCCTCGGGGTCAGAATAAGGCTACGGTATCCCCTGCCTGTCGTAAGAGGCGACTAAAAAGGGGCTTCCGGGGTTGCAGACGGCTAGAGTGGGAGCTCGAACCGTTCGGTCAGGCAATCCCGGGAAGGACGGCGGTATGTGTGGTCGCATACCGTCGTAAAGACTAGACGGAGCGGTGGGCCCAGCCGCCCATCTGGGAGGAGCCCGATGGGGCAGCGCGCTCGGAGGATTCCGGTTGAAGTCGTTTCGAGATCCCGGAGTCCTCCTTTTCAGCGCCGAGGAGGGCCACCGGGGGGGTTTTAGTGCGGTAAAAATCCCACATAACCCTGCGTCGCTCCCACGGCATCGGGTACCTTTTGAAGGTTTCCCCCTCGAAAACAAAAAAAAAGGTCGTACAATACATATATACATATATAGTATATTTGTTTAATTAAATTCGGCATTAACGGATTCTACGTTATTTTAATGGATTACATAAAGACAAGACATAAGTAATTGTGTAAAATAAATCTTTTAAATATTAAGTCGACTACAGCGCTGCATTGGCTTCCTAAGCAACACTTACGATAGCATGAGATGCGGTACCTGTTTATTGTTTTATTCCAAGCTGAACAGAATTGATTGAAGTGAATTGGCGGGACCGTTCTTCAAATTGATATTATTAAGTTTAGTACGTAGTTAATGTCGCTCTATGGCTTTGACGCTAAAATGTTACAGAAAAGAAAGTTCTAAACTAGTTTCTCGACTGGTTTCCAGTTTAAGGTTAGAAAACCATGTTATGTGATGATAGGGGAACGTTACAGCTAACGGGTTCAGGAACATATTTATAATTACAATGTAAGATGTAAGTTATACCAACTGGGGTACAACCCATTATTGTCCCACTGCTGGTCACGGGTCTTCTCTCAGAATGATAGAGTTTTTAGGCCATAGTACAGAGATTCCACTTGAAGTCAACAGATGCGTTACTACTGCCGAGGACTAAGGAGGTTGTCTCAAATAAAAATGATCTGGAAACCACACCCTTCCTTATGCAGTGCAATAACTTCTTTACTCTAGAAGTATGTGTGACGGTGGTTACGAAGATAAGCTTACGATATTTACGTTTTAAATTCGTTGTTAAACGCAAATCCAAAACCAAACTTCAAATTTTTTTTTTTTTTTTTTATCTGATTGAAGTAGCAAACGAGCATGCAGTCCACCTGATGGTAAGTAGCCACTGCCGCCCATGGACGTCGGTAATCAACTTCATACAGAACATGGGTTCCATCTGAAGTCAATCACAGATGCGTTGCTGCTCCCGAGGACTACGATGGTCGTCTCATACAAAAGTGTGCCTGTGTGAACCACAGTTGAGCAATCTTAATGTCGTTCAGTAACACACAGAATACCGTTCAAGCGATAACGATGATTCAACTCACATTACTTGTTTGCCAACTTCTAACGGTTAGATGCACTCTTGTGTTTGACAAAGTTCATTATTGCTGTAGCCTAGTTAAAATACATATATTTAGCTTCCTGCTTTTTATAAGGTTGAAGAAGCAAATTAGAATGATTTCTATCACTACATAGTATAAAACATAGTCGCTTCACGCTGTCGTCCCTATGTATGCTTAGATCTTTAAACTATGCCACGGATTTTAATGCTGTTTTTTTAATAGATAGAGATTTAAGATTCAAGAAGAAGGCTTTTATGTATAATACATGTATAACACAGTGGAGAAATACAGATAATTCTAGATTTTTGACTTTTGGCGGAACGAAGTTCGCCGGGTCAATTAGTTTAAGAAATAAACATTCCTTATTGGGTCTATTTGGGCGATAAAACTTTATCTTTTTAATAAAACTCCATCATTGAATGAATTTGGCTGAACAAAAGCTTAAACTGATTAGTATAAAAATGATATTTTTAATAGTCATTATTTATAAACTTATTATTTATAAAGATATAAAAAAATGTGTGCGTGTACTAGCGTACACTCGTAAGAAGTGAAACTTATTCATGACGTTATTTTTCAAAAAATAATTTACTATATGCAACTTTACAGAAATTGGTTAAATAAAGTTAAATTAGATAAAGTTTAATAAAAGGCTTTTATTAAACTTTATCTAATAATCTAATCTATAATAATCTATTTAATATCACGCGTGGTAGGGATAACGTTGCGTAACGTAACGGATAATGGCGCGTAACGAAAAAATGTTACACTAAATTTTTTCCAACCCCGATAAAGAAGTCTCATTTCAATAATTGTTACTCGTATCTCATCTGTCTAATCTTTGATGAGTCGATTGTGATGAAACAACATAAATGAATCAAGCACCAAATTAATCAACTGCTTCTCTGGTGATTAAACAAAAAATCTTATAAGACGGGCTTAAACATATCAGATATGTTTAGACAATTCTGGCACAGTACTAGTATCTACAGTATTCTAACTTCTTACAAACTCACGAAATGCAAGTTGTACCTACGCGCCACGATTTCGGTATGCACTCGGTACCCAACAGCTAGCGAATGTGCCGTAGTGGCGAGCGGGCGATGTGACGTTTTTTAAGCAGTGGATCTTTTTATTTAAATAATAATGTAGCGAAGAGCAGTTGTAAACTATATTAGGCTGTTTTTGATTGCTTTAATTGTGCATAAACACGTCCAGTGTTAATAATATTTATTTTGGTCGGTAAAATAATATTCAGTGTGAAATTTATAACTATTATTTGTGTACGATTTATTATTAAGTCTCTTAACTATTAAGAAAACGCGTCGTTTTCTACCTTAATCTACTTAATAAAATACATAATAAGTAAGAAAAAAAGTCAAGTATACAGATGTATTAAAATACCTTAGGCGGGTAGCCCTAACGCGAACTCTCGACCAGCGCGTCTGTAGGTATAAAATTCAAGGATACGGCAGAGTTAGACTACTGTATGATATTAATACTGTGATTCTGGTCTCACATTACAGCATATTCATTAATAGTAAATCACTGAGCTTAGTACATGACGTAACAATTGGCTGACTGTGATTGACACTACATTATACGGGTATTTAAAGCATAGCCACAAATTACCATAATAATGTACTCCAAGGGTACACTTCAAGTCTTGACAGTTCTCTTACAAGAGCTTTGAATATATTAGATTAGGGTCATATAGAGGCGACGTGAGGTACGGACAGAGCTCAGATGAGGCAATCACATGATACAATACAATACAACTCTTTATTGTACTGCAATGACACATATGTAACAAATTAAAGACATGCAAAGTACAAAAAGCGACCTTATCACTAAAATAGCGATCTCTTCCAGACAACCTTAAAATCGTTGAAGTAAAAATAACTCGTAAGAAAGAGGGTAGGGTGTTCAAAATGATAACAAAGCGAGTTAAATATTTACTTTGATGATGCGTGATTTACTTTCTTTATGAATTTCGCTGTTTGGATTGAATAATAACAAAAAATAGAACTAAAATTTTACACGAGAGCCAGGTAAAAAGTAATAAGTACTTGTTTTATTTAAATCCTTTTAATAAAGTAATAAAGAAAAAAATAACTTCAATCATTAAATAGTTTTAAACATAATAATTAGATAACAACGCGTTCACGTCTTGTTGCTTTACATACCTTACGTCGCTTCTATGTGGCCTGTACTTCAAAGTATTTGTAAACAGGTTACTTTTTTGTCAATCTCTATATTGTGTACCTTGTTGTACCGGCAACTCATTTCTTTTGCATGCAAAATTGTTCGCCTACCCACTCTAGTGCTCACAAAATAATATCATTGTTAAAAACTAATTCCTCAGTAAGCGATTTGTAATCTTTTGGGAAATAAAGAATCTTGAACCATAGATTGAGATCGTGGGTTTAGCGAGACTGATAAAGTCGAATGGGTTAGGGAATTAACCCAGTCACTGATACGTAGAAGGAGTATATAATAGAAAAGCTGAAAGGCAATCTAGATTTTATTATTTATTGAGAATTTGCGGGAGAAGTGAAGTGTGTTATATTTTGATTAAAATACCGGCTTTAAATTTTCTTTTCTAATTCTAGATGTTCGTGCTATATGACAAGTTATATTTTTAGACGTGCAGTAGGTACAGATAGGTTTGAGATATAGTTTGAGCTGTTGATTGATAGTTTCAGAGTACATGTACGCCCGCGCATGATGACGTACATGACAGATGCGTTTTTTTAGACTTATTTCTATACAATTTTTACTATGGTATTTATGAGTATTGGAAGACTACGAGGGAGGTATAAGCCGTTCCTATCCAAATATTGCAACTCTAATTCTCTTTTTGCTCTTCTTTAATAACTAAGCTTTTTATAGTATTCTGTCCTTTCAGCGTATGCAGTCTCCCTCCTATCAACTCATTGCTATCGTTGACCATTAACTTATTATTTACCTCTGTTCTATTAATCTTCTACCTAAAGCTTACTCATTGCACCTCACCTTTTTATATTTGTCCCTCACTATTACTCCATACCATTAGGTTGTCTGGAAGAAATCGCTGTTTAGCGATAAGACCGACTTGTATTGTAATTTAAGTTTTTGTGTTCCTTGTTATCTTTACTTTTTTGGTACAATAAAGAGTATTATTATTATCATTATTACTATTATTATTATTGCATAGAAGAATATTTTATATGAGGATGTCATTTTGGACCACGAAGTTGCAACGTACATGTGATTGACGTCATAAAGATCACCTGTACTATACAAAGTTGCTTGCATGTCCACGGGTGGTCGTAGCCATTTACGAACAGGTGATTTGCATGTTAGTTTATTACTTCAGTATTAAAAAAAAATATTTACAAAGGGTTGGTGCGACTGCTTTGCGTAAGAGTACACTGATCATTGTGCGGCGGCGGTGTCCAAGTCTTTTGTAGATATTAATATGTTCTCTTATATTGTAGAACATTTTTTCGGTATTCAACCATAGGTATCGCAATGTATACAATGAAAAAAATTTTTGTGCAAAATTTTTGACACTTTGAAACACGTATACAAGTTTTAGCAAAAACGCCCTCATATATTCTTGTGTTCTTAAACCCATGTTACTCAGGGATAATGTAGCATTCTAATAATGAAATAACTTTCTAAATCTGTTCAGTAGTTTTTAAGTTAATTCATGACAAACATACAAAAATACAATGATTTCCTTATTATAATATTAATATAGAAGTATAGATAATCACCTTAGTACAAAAGAAAAATATTACTACATACTTTAAAACAGTTCGCTGTTGTAAATATAGCTTAAAGCAATCTCTACCGATGTAGTGATCAAAGTGACATTATTTCTCTAGTACAAGTAAACCGTCGGGCGTTTCTAGTTTTTGCTTGAGATAAAGATATAAAGCAGGTTCCTAACTGGGAGCACTCAGGATATAAAGAAAACAGATGGCGCGTACGCAGTTAAATTACTTAGTTTGACTCCACGTAAACCACACCTGCCTTATAAGATCAGTATTAATTGCTGCGGTGTACTGATTTAGCTATGAAATAGCAAGGCTTACACGAGGCCTTCTTAAGTAATCTCGTCGTAAACTACTGTCAGTTAAACAAGTCGCATGAAATCGCGTGAAGTCGCGTGCTCATTTGTCGCATGAAATTTTTTTTTGCCTTTTTTATCAGATTGAAATATCAAACGAGCATACAGTCCACCTGACGGGTAAGTGGTTACGGCCGCCCATGGACATCTGTAAGAAACTTAAAACAGAACATGGGTTCTACCCGAAATTAATCACAGATGCTTTGCCACTCCCGAGGACTATGATGGTAGCCTCATATAAAAGTGTGCCGGCAATCATCGAAACGCAAAAAATGTTTCACGCTAGAAATAGGTGTGGCGGTGTACTTCTACGCTACTGCTGATCAAAATAGTCTTTGGAAGGTTTAATATTAGGAACTCAGAAAAAAACATTTTTATTTAGACTAGAGAGTAGATGTAATTTCAAATACATAACCATACAGACAGACAAAATAAAAAAAAATAGATACCTCTATAATCACATATCCGCCCTCCAAACTATTTTTTGCCAATATGCTATGTACAAAAAATGTTTTTTTTTTTTTATATTTAACATAGAGATTCTGTTGCAGATTAATGTGCATTCTGTGAATTTATTATATTCCGAGGAATAAAATCCGTTTCGGATACTCAGTTTGAGCCGTATCTCAATGATTGATGAAAGCTGGTTTCTACATAGAATTCAGTTGTATTTCTTGTTTCAAGACTGTTAGAATATATACCTATTCGGTATGGAGTTGTAAATTAATCTTCAGATTTTAAAAATAATTCAAATAATATATTGACATTATATGTATGTGTACATTAAACCTAAAAGCTTTGGAGTTTGACAACCCGCGTGGCGGGGCGGTTACCATACTGGTCTGACGCTCAATAGATCCCGGGTTCGATTCCCGGACAGACAGGTATTTGAGTGATGAGTTTAGATTCATGTTCTTGGTTTGGGTGTTTGCGTATTCGTCTAGTATGTGTCCATGGTACCCACGACACAGGAGTAAATCCTAGTGTGGGTCTATGAGAGTAGAAAGCGTGTTTTTTTAGTGTTAATTATTTTTTTATAAGTGGCCAATGGATGTAGAGTCTACCTGACGGCAAGTGCTCACTGTTGCCGTGAACATCTGTAAGTCAAGAAAGAAATCTATCTCGTCAAGAAAGGTGTAAAAAGAGCTCTCTTTAAAACCGGCGCTGCATTGGTGACCCGTCAGGTGTTGGATATGTCCATAGGTATTACGTGACCACAACAATTAGGCGCATGAAATGTAAGCGGTTACGTACCCCGCACCTCACTTCTGTCCCCGCGCATCCCATAGTGAGGCGCAGTAGTGTATCGTCTGTGTTTACGTTAGCCAGCACTTGTTAAAGTTGCGCTTTGAAATTATATAGGTAATTTCAATTCCTTGTTTTTTTCGTTATAATATTAGTTTAATAAGTGATTGTTGAATTTTTGAAGTTATTATAAAACTAGCTGTATTTTCGTCAACAAACCTCAAAATGGCTACCCATTCGAAAAGACTATTCGTGGAGGAGAAAAGACTCTTATGTTAAAAATATGCATTTTTTTTTCGACAAAACATGATGCATGGGGTCAGTATTCCTGTCTCCCGAGTAGAAAATCGAGTGTGTGCTGCAAAAGGCATCAGAGCCGTACTCTTACAAAAAAAAAATAAGAATGAAAATATTCCATGTCTGTAAATATATTAAACACATGAAAGTGCTTCAATAATACACGAAAGTATTATACTATGTACAGTACTTTACTATGTATAGTAGGTACTTTCGTGTATTATAGGTAATGGTATAACTACGTAGTCTTGGTAATTGGTAATAGAATATACCTTGTATCGGGATGGGAAATGCCTAGTTGTAATGACGTTTCAACTGTCATGCGCTTAATTGTTTTGGTTGAGTAGTAATGGTGATACTCGACCACAACAATTAGGCGCATAAAACAAAAGCGGTTCCGTACCCCGCACCTCGCTTCTGTCCCCGCGAATCCCCTAGTGACGTGCAGTCATGTATCGTCTAGGTGTTTACGTAAGCCAGCACGTGTTTAATGTTATTTCGTTATAATGTTAGTTTAATGAGTGATTGTTGAATTTCTAAAGTTATTGTTAAATTAGTTGTTATTCGTCAATAAACCTCACAATGGGTAGGAAAAAGTCTATTTGTGGAGGAGACAGGACTCTTACATTCAAAATATGCATTTTTTTAACAAGAGAACATGCAGGAGCTCAGTATTCCTGTCTCCCAAGTCGAAAATGGAGTGTGTGCTGCAACAAGCATTATTCTCTTACACAAATAGAAAAAGAAAGAAATATTCCATGTCTGCGAATATATTAAACACATGAAAGTGCTTTAATAAATACACGACTATTGAACATATACCACTATGGCGTATGTTTTAATAATGACATACCTACATACTCTTGGTAAGTAATAAAATATACTTCGTATCGGGATGGGAGATCCCTAGTTCTAATGACGTTTCAACTGACATGCGCCTAATTGTTTTGGTCGAGTAGTACTTTTCATCAGGTAACCCGACTGCCTTATCGATAGCTGTGTCCATTAATTACATTAAATACGGATATTCTGGAGATTTCTCGGTCCCCCTACTTGGTGAAATGTAGTCAGATTTGTCTCGATATGGGTAATAGCATCAACTAAACTAGTTTTCAATGTTCTTAGATGAAAAAAATACATAATTTTTCTTGTAATGTAATGTCTGATATGTCCCCCTTTCCTCTACGTGCGATTTAATGAGATTTTCTCCCTGAGAATGAGAGCCCTCCCCCAAAATGTCTCAGGTGGATGTCCTTTTAGGTAGATATATAAAAAATGATATTAGCGTCTAGTCATAGCATCAATAAAAGTATTAAAAATTCAGCCTATTAAAAAAATCTAGTCTGTCTTAATATAGGTCTGTCGTAGTATAAATTATTGATACGCAAGTAAAAACCAGTAGGGCTAAAATAATGTGAACATCTATAATCTTTCCCACAAAGAATTGTTCATAACGTGAACAGGTCCCGACCACAAGTTACCTGGGAAGTGTTTCCGCCGCCATTACCATGTGACTTTGAACCCAGAGCGTAGACCCATAAAGTTTTAAATTACTTAACACGATGACGTAAGAAATGCAGCCCCTTGCGTAAGTTGTAACAAGGTGAAAAGAACTTTACTCTTGAGGTATAGAGTTTGGTTTCCCTTGACGCTGTCGATCAGCAGATGTTTTAAACCTTTTTTTGTTTGTCATACGCGTTTTGAGGAAGGCATCTGTTTTGTTTTAAATCTATAATGACTAGTATACTGCTTCTTAATTCTTGACGTAAAAGAATAATGGATTCTGTATCTTTACTATACAATGACTCAGAAATAGAAAACCTTTTTTGAGTAAGTAACTTTCTTCAGTTAATGGGTTACTTAATGTAACAAGTATAGAACAATTTTAAATATATGCACTTAGCTCTTTTATGCAATTGGAGTAGTAAAAAGGAATGCAATCCACCTGATGGCATGTGGTTATTGCCGTCTGTTGACATCTGCCATCAACCGCAAATAGGATTTAGTACCTGATTTCATCCACACGCGAGTTGCTTTGCAAGTATGAGTGGGAATACTTCGTCTAATTCTCTCTCGTACGAAACTCTTCAAATAAAAACTGTGCTCAACAGCAGAGTTGCTGTTACAAGCCAGATACACGCGTGTTTGTACTATTACCAAAGCGTTTAGTTGAATAACAAAGGGCTCTACAACATTTGGGTATAACCTAATGCGTATACCCAAATGTTGTAGAGCCTTGCCCTGATCTTGCCCTGCTCTATGTATTTCTTAGGATTACCTAAGAAATACATAGTTAATCTTTTATATTACTTATCCTTTGCAGATTGCTGCAAAGAGCTTTTTTGATTTGATATAATATGGAATCAGCAACACAGCATCGAACGACCTCTTCGTTATATTTCATTATACAACGTCCGTCTTATTTCAGACTTATTGAATTATACTATTATGATTAGCATAAAGTCGTCTACATTACAGCAGACATAAGCAACTACGGAGCCGTGAAAGCGGAGCAAATAAACAGATCGACTTTCGCATGTATGATTCCATGTAATTATTGTTATGTGCATTCCGTTTTAAATACCGTTAATGTCGTAAGAAAGAAAACATACTGTCAATAAAATACCAGATGTGAATTTAATATCGATTAATTAAAGCACTGATCAAATAAAATATACATAATTTTTAATTAAGAGTATAGTGTAAAGCTTATCTTAAGATTGCTTTTAGAGTTATATTTTTGTTTATTAATTATGTTTCATGTTAAGTTGCATTGGACTTATTCAAATCTACTTACTTATTAATATATTAATACGTGATTAGTATGAAATTTTGCACGATTATAATGGACTTATAATGCACGATTATAATTGATTATAATGGATATATAGAGAAGGAGTGCAGAATGTTAATATATATTTCAAATAATGTATGTAACACCACGTTAACAAACTACCGTGCATTTGTCACAAACACATAAATATTAAACGAAATAGAACATTCAATGTCTTACTATCAAAACACACAACGTCAGAAATGTCAGTATCTTTGTCAAAATACCCGCTATTGCTTTTAAATGCGGTTTAGCTAATTAAACCTCTTTTTATATTTAACGGGTGCCTTGAAAATTATTACATCTTATTTGAATTTGAGAAATATTCGTACTACGTTGGACAATATGAAGTTTAGTTTTTTAATATAAATTGAGGTCGAAGTTCGACCAATGGGACGGGTGACTAATTTGTACAAATGTGCATTTCATAAAGATAGTTTTAAATAATCTAATATTTGTGGGCAGTAGTAATCATTTAGTTGCCAATTTGTTCCGGGATTGTAAATAAATATGAATTATTTATAAATGCCTAAATTGCTGTTATATAACTACGTAACACTAATACGAAATATGCAACACTAATACGAAGATTAGAGACGGTATGTGGAACAAATAAATAATTTTGCATATAAATGTAAAGATCGTAAAATATATCATAAATTTAGTGGCATAGTTCAGTAAACTCATAAAAATATTATTAATTTATTATTTTCTTTTTGGACTTAGTCTTTGTTTTATTTTACTATACTTAGGCTCTATTCATCTGGCGCTACAGGTACCTATTATGCTAATTGTGAAGAGCACAGACCCAATAAGTACGTTAAGTGATGTAAGAAATTATAAACACGTCTGAATTACACCCATACCCAGAAGCTGGCTACTAAGGAATAAATTAAGTTATAAATAAACGTAAATTATTCATTGAGACTAGGAATGTAAGTTGATATACTTAGAATGTCAAAATAAATATAGATGAGCGTTTATACGCTTTATATAAATTAAGGAGCATAGCCGTATGTTTTTGATATGTTTTCACATAGTGTTTATTAAAAAAATATTTTTGTAATAAATTGAAGGATATCAATATTTTTGTAACAAATAGAACCAGTGTAGTTCGACCGGAGTTTCTTGCGTTTAGATGGAAGGGTGTGTTTGCCGGCACACTTTTATATGAGGCGACCATCACAGTCCTCGGGATCTATAGATAGTAGCAACGCATCTGTGATTAATTTCAGAGAGAACCCATGTTGCGTATGAAGTTGATTATAGATGTCCATGAGCGGCAGTGACCACATACCATCAGGTGGACTGCATGGTCGTCTGCTACTTCAGTCGAATAAAAAAAAATATCTAACATTCTATATTTTTTTCAAATTTTAAGGGAAATTCCTTTAAGAAATTGGTGGTAACAGCTTTCAAGATAGAAAGAAGAAATATTAAAAAAACATATTTCCTATGTTTGGCGATCATGGATAATAAAATAAATATATACCTATATAACCACAAGCTTAAGAAAGTGTTGTTCGTTAAAAATTATATGCATATATTATTTATCTTCTATTTTCATTTATATAGACAAAACGAACAAAATAAACGAGGATATTCAAAAGCCAGACGTCTGCCCAGACATCCTGAACTGGTCCATACGTCGTAAGTATAATTTATTGTCGCAAAAAACATATTTGAATACATAAATATGTCTGACATCTATTATACACGGTGCTAATTGTTTATTTATTCAACTTTCTTGCATTTTGAAATTGATATTCGGAGGTTGATATCTTCCGTTTCTTATTTACTTGTGTATGGAGATAAATTTTGAAATTTATGTTGGTATTACCGATTTCGAGCTGTCAAATAATCGATATTTAATTTTACACATAAATATCTACGACATTATATAAAGTTGAATATGCTGTAAGGGCGTCGCGCCACATGTCTTGTGGTTGAGACAGTGAGCCCGTAGCCTCAGTTTGGATAGGTTGTGTGCGAACGTACGTAATAAAGTGTTATTCGCGTTCGATGTTTAATTGAAGGTTGCTTACTCACTCATAAACGTTTAAATCTTAACCTCACACCCAAGATCTAACAATGCGGATGTAGAGTACCTATGGGTATTTTAAATCCGAATATTGCGTAAGGGTCAAAGTTGAACGATCTGAAGACTAATTTTGTCTAGAGACTTCCTCTTATGTGTTAAAAATATTAAAAACAACTTTTGCGTTAAATTTCTTGATTTATGACAAGATGACAGAATTTTTGAAAAAATGGAAGAACTTTTTGTGGTTCCACGTTTTTTTCTGCCTTGTAGTAGAGGTGTGATATATATCAAGTTACACCAATATTATTGTAGAATTGATATATTTTAATGTGTGGAGTGCCCGTTAAATTAAAATAGTGTGTGAATGTTTTTAATGAATGGATTTAGGTTATTATTTTCATTCAATTTGTTTTTCTGTGATGATAGCTAATCTCTACATTGGGTTGATCTTGCATCATTTTGCCATTTGATACGGTGCTTCAACAAATCTCTCCGGCGATATAGATTTGTATATTTTATGTGATTTTTATGGAACATACAAGATCAAATTCTAACATCAATACAAAACTGTTTCTGAATAATGAAAGAATAGCTTCTGTGGTGTATTGCTGTTTGACGATCCGCGTCGCGGAGGGGTTACCATACCGGTCTGACGCGTAATGGGTTCCGGGTTCGATTCCCGGCCAGGTATCTGAATGATGAGTTTAGATTCATGTTTTGGGTCTGGGTGTTTTGTATTCGTCTTGTGTGTTCATGGTACCCACAACACAGGAGAAAATCCTAGTGTGGGGCTATGAGTGTAAAAAGCATGTTTTTTTTAGAGTAAGATTTACTTATGAGTAGTTCGAACTTAGTCCTTATATAAAGGTAGAATACGATCAAGGCTTTGCTTGCTTTACTTTTGGTAACTTTACTGTTCTATTTTGAGTCTAATTTTGTCCATGGGCCGTAGTGATCAAATTTACCTGTGTATTTCATATGATAGAAATAGAATACTTTTAGGGTCACTTTTTTATTTTACAATGATATTGATTTATAAAAACATACTATCCATTTCCTTTTCATTCTTATCAAGAAATATGTCAATGACCTTTACTAATACCACAGTACTGAGACATGTCTCAGATACTCATGATACTCATGAGTCATGGGCTCATGAGTATCATCCATTAGTTTCCACTCGATGGATGGTCCAGAATGGCTCAAAACAGACCATTAATTATTTCCCTTATCTTTTAATTTATTATCTTTTACAATACCTATTACCTATAAATGTGAAAAGACCTTTTAGTATAAAACTTTTATTTTTATAATAGATTATGTAAGCTAAGCGCCGCAGGAAATGGTTGTTGGTTAAAAACTTGATTAATGACATTTCTACGACATTTACCGGTGTGTGATATTATTAATGGAATTTCAAAAATCACATTGATATTTAATTTACTTAATTTGAATTATTATATTGAAATCTAGACAGTAATATATGAAATCTATATAAAACCCATTTCGTCGTCAACCCATTACTGTCCCACTGCTGGGCACGGGTCTTCTCTCAGAATGAGAGAGTTTAGGCCATAGTCCACCGCGCTGGCCAAGTGCGAATTGGTAAAATATATTGTTATATGTATGTTGGGTTTTATACCAATATATAAGTTTTATATATTGGTATAAAACCCATTAAAATAAGTAATATTTTTTTTAATAATTCTATGTAGCAGTTTTCATCCAAACTGTTTTATCTTTTGGAACAGTTTCCAAAACGCTAGATTAGTTTGTTGAATAGCTAAGCTTACGATCAGTCCAAAGTGATTGTTTAACACTAAGTGGAACAACTTACGTGCTACAAATATATCATATTAAAACAATAAACAGTTACTTTATCTTATACCATCAAATTTTTATATTTCTACTTAATGATAATGCGGATGAAAAGTGGTCACTGTCGCCTATTAACATTTGCATCATCAGAGGAGTCATCAATGCACCGGTAAAAAGTCTTAAAGCAGTATTAGTTATGTGTAATTAATTATTAATCTTATGGTTGAAATCGCCCTCTCGATCGGGAGGTCCGAGGTTCAAACCCAGGCACGTACCATTGATTTATGTATTATAAATTAATTATCACTGCTTTTCGGCGAAGGAAAACATCGTGAGGAAACCTACACACCCCAGAGTTCTTTAAAAAAAAGTTTCGAAGGTTTCGCACTTGGCCAGCTCGGTGGACTATGGCCTAAACTCTCTCATTCTGAGAATAAACCTCTGCCCAGCAGTAGAAAAATTATGGGTCGATGGGAACTAAAATCAATCACAGTTGCAATGCTACTCCTGAGATCTAAGATTATCAAATTATATGAAAGTGAGCCGACAACCACACCCTCGTCGCGAAACGCATGAACTGCTTCATGCTAGAAAGAAGCATGATGGTTGTATGTCCTCAATGAAACCTTACTTTTTAACAGACTTCCCAAAGGAAAGAGATTTTCTATTCGTCACATATATTTTTATGTATGTTCGGCCAATTTTTCTATCCCCTTGTAACCCAAATATGCGTGAAATACCTTTGTAATTACGTTACAATTTACTTGTAAATGTTTATTTATGATTTTGCAATGGGATTATGTTTCGTGCAAAAATTGTACACATAACAAACAATGTAATTTTCAACAAAGAGAATAAAAATGATGGATGGGCACTGTCTCCATGGACATATGCAATCAGTTCTAAGTACGGTTAGAGCTCAAAGCAGATTGACCACAGATGCATTGTTACCTCTAAGGACTAAGTTTTAACTCCATGTATAAGGCAGATAGCCTTGATTCATCTTTCACAACGGAACATCGTAGTATAGCATCATATCATCGTTTATAACAATGCTCTTAAAAGATACAAATAGGTGTTGAAACGGTATTGGACTCAAACTACAAAGAGTTTTTTATATCTCTTCTAGTAGTTATATTTATCAGTAGGTATATGAATTTATTCAAAGTAATATGATATCTACTATCACGGACAGAATCGCAACTTTATATATCAAGATACTATGTTCTCTTTAATGTCGTAAACTTTTTACTAAATTGAGTCATTAAAAACTACTTTGCATGCGAAATGCATCATTACTACGTTAATTCTGTATTAAGATGTAGTCAAAAATTCCTTTTTTATATTTTTTGACGTTTTACGATAACATAAACAATGGTTTTATATTATTAAAATAAATTGAAAGGAAAATACGTTAAATATTTTACATCTCATTACGTCAAACGAAAAATTAAGAAAATATATTTATAAAGTCAAAATGTTAATTACTAAATAACAGGTAATATTTTAGTTTAACATAAATCTACATTAAATGTAAATGGTCTACTTTTTGCTTTTCAAAAATGATTTTAACGAAGTTTTTATATTGACTTAGTTCATTGTTTTACAACAATATAAAGTTTCGTATGCATGCAGTTGTCGTTTTCCTAATGCTATCTTCTGCTTATGCTGTAATTGGTAGGTATACATTATGTTGATGTTCAAATAAATAAATAAATAAAAATAACAGAGTGACTCAAAAACGTTATTTCTGGTGTTATGTATAAGACTTACGCATATTAATATAAAGCACAGAATGTCTGTTGGACAGTAGACAAGAAAAAGGCAAGGACACATACCGGACCATCCGACGTGAAACACAAGTAACGGTTATAACCACGCCATAGCTGCTCATTCACTCACGAGATACGATGCTCAAATATATAAAAAAACGAGCAAAGACGGAACTCAAAACAAACAAAGATATTGGACAAGAACACAACGCGTTAGATCAAGTAAGACATTCACCTCTGTGCGGCGCGCAGCGCGGACTGGCGGGCACTCCGCTCACGGAACCCGTTTCGTAGAAAAAACCTCTTCCCGCGTCGGCCATCATGCTGACCCTTTGCATATTTTCCCGCCCGATACTTATCATCGAGCTAGCGTTATCTTTGAACGTGTCTTCTAGCTTTTCTGGGACTAATTGAGCTTCTACATTGTCTTTAACTATTTGATTGGCACGTGGTACTTGTAATGCATTGGGTACTCCATTGTGCACGTTTCCATTCGGCAGGTTTCTGGGTATTACGACCGGTATACGACCGTACACTGGCCCATTACTGTTAATGTATTTTTGAGTAGTTCCGATTATTCTCGGTTCGGGATTCGGCTGGTGATTGGCGAATGCGTTAACTTTTAGTATCTCGTTCGCTTGATGTAGTAGCTTCCTTTGTATGTTCTCTATTTCGGCTTTCGAAGCCTTGGAGTTCTCAGACAATTCAGCTATGAGTTGGTTTACGTTAAAATTAGCCATTTTAATAGTCCCGTTAGTGTTTGAACATGTTGCATCGTTTGAAGCGTCGCTTGAATTATTTTGCTCGCATTCATCGGTGGCTTTGATTTTCATGGCGAGATTGTTGTCTGGCGGAGTGACTATTATCGCTGGGAGCTGCTTAAGGGCACCAGATTCCTTTGCTCTACCACGTTTCACTTTCCTCACAGTCCTGGCCATTACATTGTTACCGGCTGACTAATGATGATTACTTCGCACTCACTTTTTTAACATCCTCCATTTAAGTGTCCACTAGCCTATCCCGCAGCTAAAGTAATTTCATTAAAAAGATAAAATGGAAATAAAACTTAGTTGCTCCAATCAGCAGTTTTGTTTTATTGAGGCTTTTAAATTAGTTCTGTAATTGTTTTAAAATAAAACGACGGTTAAGGATCAAATTATAGTATAGGGAGCTATTTTATTTATTTGCCCTTTAGTACGTATGTTAACTGCTCTAGGTAAATTAACTCTGTCAATGCAATAGCCTAAGGGACTTTATATGTACGACATTAATTGAATTGTGTGGCAGAGAATGACCACTTTACATATTAAAAGTATCTTTTCTGGTAAGTAATGTATGCATTTCTATATTTTTGACTCTTTAAAAAGTTATGGCAGAAAGAAACAAAACATTCAATACAAACATGTACTTAAAATTTATACTTAAAGATTTCTGTTAAAATTATGAATAAGGTAGAAAACCTTTACAATTAAGGTTAAGTAGCTTTATGTAAATGTATTCGTATTTGTGGCAAAGGTTTTCTTATTTGAGATAGGAAAAAAAGGCGAAGTAGGCAGGAGTAAGAAGTTGCTGGAGTCTTTACAACCTAGTGTGACACATTTGAACACTAGGTTGTGTCCACCTGATGGTAAGTGGTCACTACCACCTGGTGGTAAGTGGTCCTGATGGTAAAAACATGGATTCTATGTGAAGTCAATCACAGATGCGTTGCGTTGCTGTTTGCATGCTCTGCAAGCCAAATGGATAAGTGATACTTGACATATGTGTAAGGTGTCGTTGTATTGATAAACAATAGTTAACAGGCATACTATCAAAACAACATGTGTACTTGTATTTCTTCTTTAAATTGTATTTAGGAAGCCGGATTTTTGTTTTTAAGATTTTATTTATTGTTGATTTATCCATGTCTTTTAGCGAAAGTGATACTTTAAATGTGGTGGACTGTATGATGGTGTAATATTTCTATTTCAAAAAAGATGAATTTTATTTGCTTCTTCGATTATATATAAAATATACATAAAGATACACAGCTTTGTCCGTAAATGCACTTTACTCGTGGTAACTCTACGACTTTGAGTTGTACCGTTAGATGGTGTTACGTGTTAGTGTGTTAAATGTTAAGTATAATTGGTGTAATTAATGATATTTTTAAAATGTGTTCCAATTTAATGGTCACAGTGTTTAATACATAGCTTAATACTGTAAGAAGTTTAAGGAGTGTCCTTGTATGAAAATTTCAAACTTTAGATTTAATTTTTGACGACACGAGTGACGGAGCGGTTACCATATCGGTCTGACGCGTAATGGGTCCCAAGTTAGATTCCCGGCCAGACAGGTATCTGAATGATGAATTTAGATTCGTGTTCAGGGTCTGGGTGTTTCTGTATTCGTCTTGTGTGTGTCCATGGTACCCACGAAACAGGAGAAAATCGTACTGTGGGGCTATGAGTGTAGAAAGCGTGTGTGTAAATGAATTTATCCTTAACATAATTCGTTTATGATAATATATTAAAATTGTGTACAGTAAATTGCTTCTATTTTAATAAATATATATACTTTAATCCTTTTACAACGTATTGTTAAAATTCAAAATCTCGTAAATATTTATTACAATTTTCATTCAAAACTAAGTTATTACTAATGACTATTGACTATTTATTTTTTAAACAAGAATTTTGTACTAATCGAAAGTAAGATGTGGATACCTCGCAACTAATTACCTATTTTGACATATCACTTAAATACTTGCAACTCTTGTTATTGCAAGAATTATGATGTCTATTATATAGAAGACAATGCGTTTTTCCCTAAGCTGTCGAAATAATGATGAGAAAAGTCATAAAGATACTATTGCAGTAATTTTAATCACAATCTAAGGCTATAAAGTAAGAAATAGGCGTTTCTATTTCATCATTTTAATAACACTTTCCTAAGCTTCATTCTTATTTAAAATATGCCATTTTTTTGCGCGATGTGGAGTTTTTTAATAGCACCACTCTTTGCTTCTCGGTGATGTTGTAGGAATCTTCTAGAAAATGGGCAGCAACATCTTTTTTTTATCTGACTAAGTTGCAAACGAGCATGCAGTCCACCTGATGGTAAGTGGTCCCTGCCGCTAATAGACATCCGTAATCAACTTCATACGGAACATGGGTTCTACCTGAAGTCAATCACAGATGCGTTGTCACTGAGGACTATCACATAAAACACCTCATATAAAAGAGTGCTGGCAACCACACCCTTCCATCGAAATGCAAGAAATGCTTCACGCTAGAAATAGGCGGTGATACTTCCCCGGTGGAACTTCACTGGTTCTACCTTCCAATTCCTTCTTTCTGAGCAATATTAGAATCCATCGAGATCACAATTAGGGAAGGTCCAGATTTGGACTTCTAAAAGCTTGGATGAATGGGTTGTTGAATGAATCCGTAAAATTCCTGACTAAAGAGATCTTTAATGAAAATATTTTAGGTATGTACAAAGAAAGGTTTTATAAACAGTAGAAATTCTCGTTATTTTGATTACTATTGTCACATAAAAAGTGCTGCTATTTTTTGAATTCATCATTTAGCAAAGCGCATACTAAAGTTAGGTGTCTAAACTTAGTCTTGCTTATTAATAAATGCACGAATGAGTGAATACCGATCAATTTAGTAGCAGATGTATAGACATCTGTTGCACGGAGCAGCAGTAACCATTTAGTATTAGGGCTTACTCATTTTTCGCTTCGCTTTCAAATCACTAGACACATTGTAAACCTTTTGAGTACCATAAAACAAATATATAGACATATATATGTTCTATATGTCATGGTCTATATGTTCGTTTGCCATTTACTGGCATAAATTACAAGGCGGGATTGTGATCAAATAAAATATTAATGCTAATTGATTAATATTGATTTTGTATGAAGTAGCTCATTTTAAGTTGGTTCAATCCCTTTGCGATTCGTTTCCGAAGGGCGTCTTCGCTACAACTTTTAATCTAATACAAGTAACAGCAGCGTTCATCTCTGTTGCATACCGGTTTGAAGAAGTGGTAAAGGAAGTATACCCTTTAAAACTTCCAAAGGAAGTATATCCATGGCAAATTTAGTTTATAGGGATAACAACGCATTTGTGAACAACATTAGGTGGGATTCTTATGTAGAGTTGATTACAGAAGTCCATGGACGGCAGTTACCTCTCGCCATCACATGGTCTGTATGTTCGTTTGCTACTTCTATAAAAATAAAGAAGGTGCAAGGTGGTAGAACCAGTATAGTTCGACCGGGGAAGTACCACCGCCACACCTATTTCTAGCGTGAAGCATTTGTTGCGTTTCGATAGAAAAGTGTGGTTGCCGGCACACTTTCACATGAGGCGACCATCATAGTCCTCGGGAGTAGCAACGCATCTGTGATTGACTTCAGATGGAACCCATGTTTTGTATGAAGTTGATTACCATCAGGTGGACGGCATGCTCGTTTGCTACTTCAGTGAAATAAAAAAAAAACTGCGTGCGTACAAAGTACACATGTCAGAAGTGAAACTTCTTTGGCGAACCAATTTATAAATCTTGTTTATATTTATACAAATCTAAAACTTTAAATTTCCAAGATTAAGAGGAAGGGAAAAAGGCGTGATACGACGTTCGCCCTGTCTTACTCTCTCTCAATCGGTCTCGATCACTCTCTCTCTCTTTTCCGACACTTCCGTTGCATACCGGCGTGACGTTTCATCTGTAAAAATTTTACCCTCATGCGCCTAAAGAAGTTTCACTTCAAAAATAAAGAGCAATTGCAATACGAGGTATACTTTTAAACAGGCCCTAACCTTTGAACCATCTGATTGGACCAAATGCGAATTCATCGTCAATAATGAATAGATATAAATAGAGAAAGTGTGTCGGCCATTGTCAGTGATGTGCGAGAAGAATAATGTAGATTGTCATTTATTAGTTTGACACAGACCTGTAACTTTTAATATGTGCAAGTACATTTTTATTGCAGTAATATTTTATAAAATTGAAGTAACTAATGCACTTCATCTGATTGTAAGCGGTCACTGGGGTCAATGGATGTCTGTAAGCAACTTCGTATAGAATATAGGTTCTGTATGTGTGAATTCAATCACAAAATGATCGCCTCATATACAATTGAGGCGGCAACCACATGGTTTTACCGAAAGAACAGCTTTATGCAAGAACCGCTGTATGCTAGTAGGTAGGGCGGTGATGTCCCTGTAGTTCCGGGACCAGAATAGGACTACGGTACCCTCTGCCTGTGGTAAGAGGCGACTAAAAGAGGCTTCCGGGATTGCGGGCGGGAAGAGTGGGAGCTCGAACCGTCCGGACAAGTGACCCCGGGAAGGACATCGGCATGTGTGGTTGCATGTTGCCGTAAAAACCAGAAGGTGCGGTGAGCAGTTCACGCCCACCAGAGAAGAGCCCGATGGGGCACACGCTGAGGACACCGGCGACGGTCAACTGGAGTTCCCGGAGTCCTCTTCGCAGCGTCGAGGTCGGCCACCAGGGGGGTTTTAGTGCGGTAAGAATCCCACATAACCCGCGTCGCTCTCACCACGTCGGGTACTTTTTAAAAGTTTCCCCCTCGAAAACAAAAAAAGAAGGTAGGGCGGTGATACCTTCGCGGTCGGACCATATACATACTTTCTACCAAATTGCAAAAGATATGTTGGGACGATAAAGACAGATTAATTTATAGGATGTCAAAAAGAAAGAGAGCGTTTTTACCACTAGTGTTTGAAGGATACTTCGCCATGCTGCTCCAATGCACATTAGCAAAGGGAAGTACGGATTTGAAGATTTGGGGGGTACGACCCATTATAGTCCCACTGCTGGGTATGGGTCTTCTCTCAGAATGAGACAGTTTTAGGCCATAGTCCACCGAGCTGGCCAAGTGCGAATCGGTGGACTTCACACACCTCCTAGAACTTTTTTTTAAAGAACTCTCGGGTGTGTAGGTTTCCTCACGATGTTTTCCTTCACCGAAAAGTAGTGATAATTAATTTATAATACGCACATAAATCAGTGGTGCGTGCCTGGGTTTGAACCTCGGACCTCCCGATCGAGAGGGCAAGTTTCAACCATTAGGCTATCACTGCTCGAATACTAACACGACCTCAACTGAATGGATCCGGTAAGAATTCGGTGGGTCTGTTTTATTTCTTTGTTATCATTTCGTCCATATTAGTTGTCCTACATAAGTAAATTATGCGCCGTTCGTGCGAATTCAACATTTTACCGACTATTCTCCTTATTTTACCTACTATTCTCCTTCCTGATCTCTTATGAAATATGATGTTTAGATAACCATACTTCTTAGTTAACAATGTTCCACATAAGTCGTTATAGTTGTCCAGGCGATCAGCCTACACAGAACAATATCTCGATTGTTGCCAAATAACAAGCCTTATTCTGAATTTATCGTTGTTCGAGAGCAGGTTAAGTGGCGGTTTATATGAAACTTTATGAGGAAAACAGATACATAACTTTGAGGATGTAGGCTTTAGTTTTTGCGTACATGGACAGAAACACTATCGTTGGTAAGTTATTTGTAAAAGATTGATAATAAATGTGCTTCAATGATTATTGAATCCATTTTTATTTTATTGAAGCAGTAAATGGTTATGCAAATGTAATGCAGTCGACACTGGGGAAATCGATTTTGCTCTATACCTTTTCCCGTGTAAGTTTAATTTCTTACAATGTTCGGGAAGTAAATTTGCATATTATTTTTAGTTCTGTTTGGTATATCACTTGTCAAATTACACATTTTAAAAATAGAATTTATTTATCATAGCTCTATATTCAAAATTAAGTTTGATTATAAATGACGTTAGGAATGACGTATTCGTGGGATATATTGAGAAAACTGACAGACAGAAAAAGATGAAAGTAATCCTTTGAGAATTAGGATTCTACGAATTTAGCTGATACGCGGATTCTTAAAAATAAAGATAAGCGAATAGGCCTACCTACCACCACATAACCATCTTAAAACGGAACGAACTCACGGAACTGAGATCTGTCATAATATTCTTTATTATATCTATTTTCTTACATATATTTCTGATAGTTATTAAATCGTTTTTTTTATAAGTTTAAAATAGCAACCGAGCAAGAGATTCATCAAATGTGGCCTCCGCCCGCCATCCGTGTCTTTATTTTTTATGTGATTGAAATAGTAAACGAGCATGCAGTCCACCTGATGGTACTCACTGCCGCTCCTGGACATATGTAATCAACTTCATACAGAACATGGGTTCTATCTGTATTCAATCATAGCTGCGTTGCTACTCCCGAGGACTATGATGGTCGCCTCGTATAAAGGTGTGCCGACAACCACACTCTCGCATCGAAACGCATATTATTAACATATAGGCTACTTTTTATTGCGTACTAATATTATAAAGGCGAAAGTTTGTGAGTGTGTATGTTTGTTACTTCTTCACGACTAAACGGCTGGAGCGTTTTTCATAAAATTTGGTAGGGAGTTTACTGACACTCTGGATTAACATATAGACTACTTTTTACTGTGGAAAATATCTTATTCCCTTCGATAAATCGTTTTTTTTAATGCGGGCGAAGCTGCAGGCTTCAGCTAGTCTTTAAGTAAATAACATAACTTCCGATGTACAAAAAACGCAAAATAAGTTATAAATTGCAAATGAGCTAGCCTTAATAGTTTGAAGATTACTTCCCTCACATCTGAGAAATGCGGAAAAAATTCAAAACACAGGCTGTTAATGAGAATCTTCTTACATCGAATGGTAGATGTATTAAGTAAATCGATATGATAAAAATGTCAGGGAATGATACTCGATTGACTTATATTTCTTTATATAAATGTAGCACATTGCAAGCATTTGATATAGATTATTACCAACAAACTTTGAAAAGATATGACATGTCGTTAGTAGAACTTGTTTTAGTTTTTTTTATCTGATTGAAGTAGCAAACGAGCATGCAGTCCATCTTATGGTAAGTGGTCATGGACCCATGGACATCGACGAGCAAATTCAAATAGAACATGGGTTCTATCTGAAGTTCTATAAGTTCTATCTACAGATGCGTTGCTACTCCAAAGAACTACGATGGTCGCCTCATATAAAAGTATGCCGGCAACCACACCCTTCTATCGAAACGCAAGAAATGCTTCACGTTAGAAATAAGTGTGGCGATGGTACTTCCCCGGTCGAATTACACTGGTTCTACCACCTGTTCTACCTTCAGTGTAATAAGTATATGTATATAAATCTGGATCTTCTTAGTTGCTGCCGTACTAAAATCCAGTGACAGTGTAAGAGAAAATAGTGTAATTTACAATTTGCAAGTTCCATACATAACGAAAATACATACGAGTATATGCGTGTAATTAACATTGCCATGCGCGAACGAAAATATAAGTAATTATTGTTTTGAGGAAACTTTATAAACCTTTCCTCAGTATACTACTGAGAATTTTACTATCTGGGGTTTATTATATAAAATTACGTATGGTCATAGGTGGCACTAGCCGCCAGTGTGCGCCATTATTGTCCCACTGCTGGGCACGGGTCTTCTCTCGGAATGAAAGTTATAGACCATAGCCCACCGCGCTGGCCAAGTGCGAATTGGTGAACTTCACACACCTCCGAGAACTTTTTAAAGAACTCTCAGGTGTTTAGGTTTCCTCACGATGTTTTCATTCAACAAAAAGCAGTGAAAATTGATTTCTAATACGCACATTATTTTAGAAAAATCAGTGGTGCCTGGGTTTGAAACTTTGAACCTCGGACCTGCCGATCGAGAAGGCAAGTTTCAACCATTAGGCTATCACTGCTCTTATACACTTTACAAAACAATGAAATGAAATCGCAAGACATGAGATGGCCATGGATATTCGAAAATTCATCAAAGCTAGTATATGTTGAGGATGAGCCCCTGATTCCAATGTTTAGATTAAAATCTAGGGTTTAGTAGAGACGCTAGCTCGTAAATTTGTTGTAACAGCTTGCATTGTGTTGTTGCTCATGATTCATGTCGCATTTGCAATTCAAATACTGTACCGTGATAGCCTTATGGCATTGGTACTGAATATTTTTGATGCAAAGTGGAGTTTTGCTTCTGATCTTAGCGAAGCGATGAATTTAATGCGATTTTATTATGTTGAAAGATGGCTGAGCCTTTGTATTTTATGAGAAGTACCGTAACCATTCTTTAAAGGTGGTAGACGTGTTTTGAGCGAGCGAGCAGTGATAGCCTAATGGTTGAAACTTGCTCCTTCGATCGGGAGGTCCGAGGTTCAAACCCAAGCACGCACCACTGATTTTTCATAAAATTGATGTGTGTATTAGAAATTAATTATCACTGCTTTTCTGTGAAGGAAACGAGGAAACCTACACACCCGTGTGTAAAGTCCACAAATTCGAACTTGACCAGCGCGGTGGACTATGGCCTATAACTCTCTCATTGCGAGACCCGTGCGCAGCAGTGGGACAGTAATGGGTTGACGATACGATACTAAACAGTTGAAAAAATCGCTCGTGTATCTAGTTTTAAACGCGTGGTAAAGTAGAAATAGTTTTACTACCGAATTCTCGAAAATAATTTAATCCTATCTGATATTTATTGCAGATCATATTCATGAGTGGCAGGTTAAAATGAATTAGACAAGTGTGACGTCTGAAGAGTTTTTGTGTTGGTACTCGGTTCTTATCTATAAAGTAAATCTTTACAACAGGTAGTGATATTGTTTATTTTTTGAAATATCACTACATAGTATAAAACAAAGTCGCTTCCCGCTGTCTGTCCCTATGTATGCTTAGATCTTTAAAACTACGCAACGGATTTTAATGCAGTTTTAATAGATAGAGTGATTCAAGAGAAAGGTTTGTATGTATAATACATGCATAATATAATAGAGGACCATTGAAAATTTTAGATTTATGACTTTTAGGCGGATCAAAGTTCGCCGGGTCAACTAGTTTGGAATAATCGACTTTTGTTTTTGAATATCAATTACCCGAATTATTAATTAATTAGTCGGGTAATAAATTAATAATTCGGGTAATTGATTTTACTTAAGTTTCATCTTAATTTTTGATAAGTAGTTAGAACAGGATGTAAGTGATTGATCGGTAAACCCCAAAAAACCGTAAACAACGTAAATCTGGAATAGGTTACACCTAGTGTAGAATTATAAGTGGTGATCAAGGCAATGACCTAAGATTTCGGCCGAGACGTGGATGTGTAACAATAACGAGTAGAATAAACAAACAGCCCACTTAATTAGTTAAGATAATCTTTGGAACGTTACGGTAATTTTAATTAATTCGTATGGAGTGGCTATATTGAGCATTCATGCAGAGTTCCGGGTTCGATTTCGTACAGGGCAACTGAAGTAGTTTAGATTTGTGTTCGAGCTCAACGGAATTTTTCTTCATTTGTGTCTTAAACAAATTTTAGTTTCGAATATTTTCGACGACCCTCGTGGCCGAGCGGTTACCATACCGGGCTGACGCGCAGTGGGTCCCGGGTTCGATTCCCGGGCAGTCAGGTATCTGAATGATGAGTTTAGATTCTTGTTCTGGGTCTGGGTGTTTGAGTATTTGTCTTTGTGTGTGTCCATGGTACCCATGATACAGGAGAAAATCCTACTGTGGGGCTATAAAAAAAACTTTGCGGCTAGTAAAATTTATTTAAAAAGTTAAACGACGTTGTTCGCGATCGGTGGTTAGATGGGTGACCGGTATTAGCTAGATTTCGAGTATTTTGTTGCTTTAGATGGCGCGTGGTTATTGGTTCCGATTGCTATCATCGGGCAGCTCCCGTTAAACCTTGTCGGAGGCTTTATGAACGGTTTGAAAACACACGATACGGGTTGGCCGCTGGCCAATTCGGTGCGTTTCTCCATAAATACGCATTGGAGCAGAATAGTGGAGTGTATTTTATATCTCTCCGTGTTTTGATTAGAGATCTGTGTTCAGAGGATATTTATAAACGTCGGAACGGGTTTTTAATTAAATTAATAACAATAACAGTATTATTAAAATTGTGACAGCTATTGTCCAATATAATTATGTCTAAGTCAGTCTAATGTCTTGCCTAATTATTTTCGGCCAAGAAAAATATACAGAAATTAATGACAGGCAGCCAGATACCTCTGTCTCTTCGAATTCTTTGCTTATACGATGAATGACGAGGAAACCTTATATAAAATTCATCGATTGTAGAAATTCGCACTTGGCCAACGTGGTTCTCAATAGTCCATATGACCTAATTTTCATTTTTAGAGAAGGTACATGAGCCATGAGGTACCCAGCGATGAGAGTGTTGTTTTATCCAATTCAAGAAAATAAGCATTTAATCCACCTAATGGCATGTCACTGCCCCCCATGGTCATTGTAAGAAACTTCATATAGAACAAGGGTTCTTTCTGAAGGCAATCATAGATGCGTTGCCACTCCCGAGGACCGAAATAGACGCCTCATGTGAATAAGAGCCGGCAAATACGCCCTTCCACCGAAACGCAAAAATTGCTTTACGCTAGAAATAAGTGTGACGGTAGTACCTTCCTGATGGTTCTTCCTTCCTACCTTCCTGAACTACACAGGTTCTACCACCTAAGTAAGTTAGATGTTACAGCAGTCGTCCCTGTAGTTCCGGGATCAGAATAGGGCTACGGCATCCCCTGCCTATCGTAAGAGGCGACTAAAAGGGGCTTCCGGGGTTGCATACGGCTAGAGTGGGAGCTCGAACCGTTCGGTCAAGCAATCCCGGGAAGGACGGCGGTATATGTGGTCGCATACTGTCGTAAAGACTAGACAGAGCGGTGGGCCGAGCCGTCCATCGGGGAGGAGCCCGATGTGGCAACGCGCTCGGAGGATTCCGAATATTCTTCTATCATCGTTATCTTCATATTTCATTAGAACATTTCGTGTTGTATAACCGGTATTTAACTGGAAAGTTTTTTTGTGTGTTAACATGATGTTACAATGGAGAATGGGTTGATTGACAATTCGATATAGTGGAAGAACAATGGAATTGCAAACGGCAGCTGATAAAAACGCTTCGTAACCTCATTCTACGTACATATTTTGTCTATGTTTATAGGTTGTAAGACCTTGTCTGAGAACTTCAGAAATTTTATTATATAGTATAAACAACCTTATACGTTTATTACTCTTTCACGGAGAATATACAGATTGTATTGTTCTGTTCTTTAGCACACGGATAAGTTATGACTTTGATGGGTTACATAATAAGGTAGGTCCGAGGTTCAAACCCAGGCACGTACCACTGATTTATGTGCGTATTAGAAATTAATTATCACGGCTTTTCGGTGAAGGAAAGCATTGTGAGCAAACCTACAGACCCGAGAGTTCGTTAAAAAGAAGTTCTCGGTGTGTGAAGTCCACCAATTCGCACTTGGCCAGCGCGGTGGAGTATGGCCTATAACTCTTTCATTCCGAGATAAGATACATGCCCAGCAGTGGGACAGCAATGGGTTGACGAAAACGAGCAAAGTGGACAGTCGCGTGAGTAAGCTAGTAATAAATATTTGAAATGTTTGTTTGTTACATCAATTTATATGCAATTATCTGATCACACCTTTTTAAGATAGTTCATAAAATAAAATGTTCAGTTAGCTGGTTCATTAAATTTAAATTAAATTTAACCCTAAATTGTAACAAAAATTAACTCATTTATAATTGACAGTAGATTCCTTGTTCTTATAAAGTTGTTTTCAGATTTACATGGGTAGCAATAACCAATTAAAATCAAAGGAACAGTATGTTCGTTTGTTACCTCGATCTTCAACTTAAATATATTTACGTTAGAGGAAACAAACAAAAATAGGAAATTCGATTTACCACGTACCAATACGAATTAAAATCTGAACAAAACGATAAAATCCGTTTGTCGGTTACAACGGCTTGTTTAATGTGTGTTGGCACGCAAGGAGGTAAGGTCTTAATTAATTGGCTCGAGTGAGGTCCAAATTAATGACGTGCTTAGCTTAGGAACTTGTTGAGCCAATGCTTTGAGATCTTTTCATTTATTATCCGATTATGCCAGAAAGTCTGTTTTTACAGCTTACGTTTTTATGTTTATTTATTTGGCAAGCGCCTAAACGGTTCGACGGATTTTACAATGAATTATCATCAAAATTTACTCAGTTGTAATAGTGAAATTTATTGGCTATATCAGACAAAAAGCTTGGAGGAGGCTTGATTTTATTTTATATCGTATTTCTTTAAACATTACCATAGCTATGTTTGAAACCATATTAAGATACAGAAGGTGATCATATAATTTATTTATTTTATTTATTTATATATATTTCGGAAACAAACGATTCCATATTACATAATGTTAGTTTACTACTTAAAGATAATACATTGATCAATGAAGTTTCCACTAATTACTAATCCATTACTATAATATCATAAATATATTTAAACATTATGTAATATGTCACATTAATTTAGATAAGCCTGATAAGGGATCTGATTTTATTTATACGTGAATAATATACAAATACGTAAGATTCCTATGTAAATGTATTTTCAGACATTTACATAGGAATCTTAGATTTAAAAGACGGAGAAAATGATACTTTCTTTTTTTCTACTACCAAGTACGGGTCTTTTTCTATAACTGTATAAAGTCCCATAGCCAGCGGCCTCATACCGGTAAGTGGCCCAGCATTATTGAATGTATGCAAATCCCTCGTGAGATGTTGGATAAGGTTTGACAACTGCTACCCAATGATAACAAGTATCTGACAGCTTGATACGCCTCCAGGAGCAAGAAAGCGCACAAGTTATGCAACTAACGGTCACCATCTAACAGCTTGCTTATTTTTGATATTCATATTACGATTTGCAGCAGCGTCTCGCCGCGTACCAAAAATAATCTATTACTCTACAATACAATATCATTTATTTGTTGAATAAGGTATATTACAAGGATGGTCAATAATATGGTGTATGAGTCCGCTTACTCTACCCGTCATGGGTGTACAAATATAAATAGCATTTGTCAAATTATATGTCACTCTATTCTCATTCAGAAAAAAAAGCGTCATAACTAAGGAGGAGGGGAGGGAGTCGTAAGGTGCTCGCATTTATTATGTTAGACCACAGTGTTGTTGTTATCAGAAAGTCACTTCTGCCTTACACAGATACCCTAAAGATAAGCTCATTCAAATAGCCTATCTTTGATGACTTATCAATATCATGTCAAATTTATGATATAAATTTACTTACGTGTGTATTAATATGTAAGAGCACATGTAATACGTGAAAAATAGATTTGAAAGCCCAGATTATCCGCTACGCAGTACCTATATGGAGAAAAAGCAAGGTCTGACCGTTAGATCTCCGAATGCAAATTCCGTATAAAGATTGACCAACAATTAAAACAATTTCAGCTAAGTAATTTTCTATGTTCGTTTACTTAACAGTTTGTTAACCTATTTCATCTTAGGGCGTTTACTTGATCCTTATCTATTGTTTGCTTAACAAGATAGATTAAGAAATTGTACATTTACTTCGGCTTAGATACATTACTTGTATTAGTAAAATTATTATACACGCGCTTTGTACACTCATAGATACACTAGGATTTTCTCCTGTGTCGCGGGTACCATGGACACACACAAGACGAATACACAAACACCCAGACCCAGAACATGAATCTAAACTCATCTTTCAGATACATGTTTGGCCGGGAATCGAACCTGGGACCCATTGCGCGTCAGACCGGTATGGTAACCTCTCTGCGCGGGTCGTCAACATAGACCTGATTGTGTATGCTTGCAGTGTGGATCCTTTCGTCTGTTTATCCATTTATCACAGTTTATCTACATCGAAGAGATGGTATACCTAATTATGAACTTAAGTGTTATATACTGTGTTGAGTCACAATGTTCGTACCTATAATCAGAATCTTTCTTTAAAAGCTACAATGAGGGCCACGTATTAATTTTCATCTTGAGCCAAATTAAATAATACTTCAAGTTGAATGCTTCTATACGTAACGCGATTTCAATTAAATTTTTAACCGACTTCCCAAAGGAAAGAGGTTATCTATTCGTCACGTAAATATGTATATATATATATATATATATATATAATGTATATTTTTTTATGTATGTTCGGGCGAAATGGCTAGAAATCGTCGACCTACCGACACGATTCATACGGCTAGTTTCACAGGCAGTCCCATAATAAGGAAAATGAAAACCTTCCGGCGGTTTTCCCGGAAAATTGGAAAATGACGGTTTCTTAAATAAAATCTTGCATAACTTGGGTGTTTCTAAACCGATTTCCATTTCTTTCATTTGATAGGAAATTTCATCACGCAACATTTTTCAAAGTACATTTTCGTTTTCGTTTACTGAACACTTTAGTTTAAAAAATGGGATATGCGAGCCGAATCACAATTGTATGAAACTTTTGATAACTTGTTACTTTTGATATTGAGGTATATACGTATAGTATATACCTCAATATCAAAAGTAATGTATTAATAACAAAGTCGTTCTCCGCTGTCTGTTTGTCTATTCTACAGCCTTCTTCTTCTAAAATGCGGAATTATTTTTTATACAGTTGTCTCAAATAGAACAAGCGATAAATGAGGAAGGATTTGATATATATTTAGTTGAAGTATAGATGAAGTATATTATGCGATGAACAGAGATAGCCTATAGTTGAAACTTGCCCTCTCGATCGGGAGGTCCGAGGTTTCAACCCGGGCACGCACCACAGATTTTTCTTAAATTATGTGTGAATTAGAAATTAATTATCACTGCCTTTCGGTGAAGGAAAACATCGTGAGGAAACCTACACACCCGAGAGTTCTTTAAAAAAAATCTCGAAGGTGTGTGAAGTCCACCAATTCGCACTTGGCCAGCGCGCTGGACTATAGCCTATAACTCTCTCATTCCGAGAGATGACTCGTGCCCAGCAGTGGGACAATAATGGGTTGACGACACATATGCGAACGAGGCAGGTCACTAGTGATAAATAAAAATCTAGTACAGTACGCGAAAAACTAACATGTAACGGTGTTAAGTATGTGGCAGTCTGTTGAGCAATAGAAATGTCATTCGGTAACCGTCGGGTTAATGTTAAGTAGTAACGGTGCTAATATGCTTAGAATGTGGAGTTAACTAACGTAAAAACCGTATAGTAAATTTTGGTACGCTTATTAAGTTTAGATTTGACGACCCGCATGGCGGGTTACCATTCCGGTCTGACGCGGAATGGGTCCCGGGTTCGATTCCCGGCCAGACTGGTATCTGAATGATGAGTTTAGATTCATGTTCTGGGTCTGGGTTTTTGTCTATACGTACCCACGATACAGGAGAAAATCCTAGTGTGGGGCTAAGAGTGTAGAAAGCGAGTTTTTTAGATTTCAAATACCAAGGATCTGTATGTAATATATTAATATTACAATTAATCTCAAATTGTTATTTAATGAAATTGACAATTAAAGAACTATTTAATAATATAATAATTATGTATATACTTACTAATATTAATGTTATAAAATTTATTTGATATAGTTTCCCACTCCTAGCGTTAAGTGTATATTTTAGATTTAGGATTGAGAATTTTTTGATATTTTCTGAAATATGTAAAAAATGGTGTCTATAAAGAATTTCAGGTTTTTTATGTGATATGCAAAAGTCACAACTGTATGTCATTACGTCATGTCTAGACGTGACTCATCATTTTTATAACTTTACCATTATACAAGATTTTCATTTTTGTAAATATAAGTCTGAAACCATCGGGAAATAATGTAAAAGTTTTGAATTTTTGTGTTTAGAATAAGCACCAACTATGAAACACTCATACAAGAACCTCGGCGAATATTTTAACCCAGAATTTACCTACATCACGAAGTAATAAAGTGACAGAGGTACGTATAAATATTTATGTCATTGCCTACATTAGGGCGTAATAAAATCAAAAGCATCCATCATTCCATTAATGGATCATCTCGATCCAATTTAGACATAAACAGATCATTTAGAAGCCTCATTAAAACATAAAAACGTCAAAATGTACATAAGATATCACTTCACCATACACATCAAATGATATTCCATTTCGTGAAAAAATTCAGTGACACTTATTTAAAAATTGATAACACTTCACATCACTAGATCACTATTTTCGTATCTAATTCGATTTTCGAATTTAAATTTCGAGTTGGTCAGCGATAATCGATAGCATAAACGAGATATCGATTCGAATATAATCGCGTTCAATTTAATTTTTTTCACATTTTTTATCTGTGCTCAGTGGAATGTACAGTAGAGCACAAGCGCACAAATTAAACTGAACGCCTTCTGTGTACATTCGGCGAGATTCGCTTTCGTACCTTGCTCTGTACTGTGACGCCATAGAGCTGGGAAAATGTAGATACGGCCTTCGATAATATAATGAGCTTCCACGCGCCAGTTACCTACATTCTTAATAATGGTTGGGGTCGAATTAATGCGTTTTATGAGAGTTTACTTAGTAAACTGTAATTATACGTGTAATTTAAAGGAATTTAGTAATTAAGTACCTTTTTAATTACCCAAAAAAGATGGCTTCACGAACTTGCAAGATAATGAATTCGAGAGGTATTTCAGAATTACTCATAGCATGGGATAAGCGATATTTAGAGAATATAGAGTACAGTAATGCCCAGCTTTGAGTGAGGGATACGTTCCGGAAATAATCGCGTTAACTGAAATTCGCGTACATCGAGGCTTAAGATTAAACGTAGTCAAAATTTAATATGTAAAAAAAATAGGAATTATTTTAATTGATCACTTTAAATCTAAGAACATTTAATGCAATACATACTATTAATTGTTTTTTTGTGTAAAAATACGTATATTGTGTTTTGAGTAGCGTTTTTTTTAAGTTCATGTAAAATACGTACATAACACCCAACACTGTTTTTAATTGTTTGACACACGGTCATCTTGTCTGATCTTCTACCGCGACATCTTCAACGGGGTCGCGTAAAGCAGGGTATTACTGTACTTTGTAGAGTCCTTTTAGAGTGTTGATTCGCATCATATTCTACATATTAATAAGTTGTGTTTTATTTTTATTAATCAATAAATTAATGTTTATTTATAAGTAATATTTTTTTGCTAAATATGTTCCAGGCCTGGCCTCGTTCTATTAAGGGTACTAATATCTCCCCGATGGCGAGACAAAAAGAGGTTTTCAGATATTACTTGGATGAACGATACTAAGAAAAAGGTCTAAATATTTTAATCATACCATGGTGGTCGAATATAAAAAAAATAATATAAAAATCTCTTTTTATTCCACGACAATGGTATGATTAAAATATTTGTAATGTTTGAAAAATATATTTTTGACGCTATGAAGCATTTGCAAGTACATAAGACACTTTTAAAAGAACTTCTTTATCAATTTATATTTCCAATACATCTAAAAATGATGGCTGCCCCGCACAACCATCTTACCTACTCACGCCCCATAGTCACCATAGCGCACTACATTCAAACATTTTACCATTGCTTTATAAAATTTTATCCTAATATACCATTGTCAATTCTACAATCTCGCAGATCTATGTGAAGCAGTGCAGTACCGTCTGTCACACGTGGCTGCCCCAACTAATGTACGTCGGTCCACTGGTCAGCGGAAGGTCTAAAAACGGACCGACCATTGAATAATTCCTTCCACTAGCTTTTTGTTACGTTCTTTTACGATGAGCATACGGGATTTGAACTATACGTGTCGAATATTATATGTTTTATTACATAAATACGTAAAACTTTATGTATGCAACGAGTATGGTTAATATTTTAGCGTAAAGTAATTTCTACGTTTCGGTGGATGTGAGAAAAGAAATGTCTTCATTTTGTACAGGCCTACGGGGGCACTTACAAATTGTCAGTTACATTTTTTTTCTTACACTGCCACCCGATCGGAACACGACCTCCACTGAGATGATCCGGCAAGAAACTCAGCGGGTTTGTCTTTTTTGTTATTTATATCTATTTTTTTTTAATATTATTACAATCATGTTTTTTACATGGTAATAAAAGTTAGGTCCAGTATGTGTGGATGGTTCACTTTTATGTGACTTGACCATCTCAGTCCTCAAAAGTAAGAATGTACCTGAGACTGATTTCGGAGAGAACTCCTGATGTATGAACTTGCTTATAAATGATCATGGGAGGCAGGGATTTACTACCGGGTAGTTTCCATACTCCTTTGGTATGCCAATCTTGAAAAATATTATTATATCGTCAACCCATTATTGTCCCACTACTGGACACGGGTCTTCCACCACGCTGGCCAAGTGCGAATTGGTGGACTTCACACACCTTCGAGAACGTTTTTTTTAAAGAACTCTCGGGTGTGTAGATTTCCTGTTGTGATGTTTTCCTTAATTAAAAAGCAGTGATAAAATTAATTTCTAATACGCAAATCAGTGGTGCGTGCCTGACCTCAGACCTCCCGATTGAGAGGGCAAGTTCCAAGTATTAGGCTATCACTACTCATGAAATATTATTATTATATATGTTACTACACGTCTTCTTGTAGATTAGTCACTGCCGGCCATGAATATCTGTTCGTCTTTCCTGCATCGATAAGTTTTTAAAGTAGTTTGTGCTTTGATAATTACGTTGAAACTAGCTCAACCCCGTAGCTTCGCCTACGTTAAAATAAATCGATGTATAGACTGTCCCGTGGGAATAAGATATTTTCCCACTGTAAATAGTAGCCTATATGTTAATCCAGAGCGTCAACTAACTCCCTACCAAATTTTATGAAAATTGTTCCAGCCGTTTAGCCGTGAAGAAGTAATAAACATACACACTCACAAACTTTGGACTTTATAATCTTAGTATGAAGTATGACAACAGTTAAAAATCTAGTGCGTAAACACCCTAACTTGAAATTATATGTTGCATCTATTGTTTGCTCGTTTCGCAATATTCGCCTGTGTTATGTACGTGTGTGTTTTTCTAGAGATCATATCGCATTGGGGGTATTGTTATTGTGCAATGTAGTGGCAAGTATTCAATCTTTCTATCTTCGATGGAGATAAGTCGATTAAAATATTGTAAATTCTTTATTTTTTTACCCTATATGTAAAGGCAAATATCTTACTCTGGCACGGTTACTTCAAAAATGAATTTTAAACTATTGGGAGCAATAAAAAACTCTTCAGTGAAGTCTGATAACACTGTATAAAGATGAGTTGAAGACAAAAAACTTGTAAAGTAATTTCTTAATTTTATTTCTTTTAGCTCATAATGTAAAAAAAAATAAAATGTAAATTCGACTTATAATACAATTTTATTACTTAACGGGTACTCACAATATACAACAGTTTGGCCGTGGCCACGATCCATGCAACTGTGTCGAAATATCGGCCAAATTAATTCTATACGAATTCATAAACCGTATATCGTGAGTACCCGTTAAGTATTAATATGTATCAATTCCGCGATAATACTAGTTTAAAATCTTATAATACAATATTAAAAAAAAAACCAGTGTGGTCTTTCATTACTAAAGCATTAATTAAGCAAGGAGATTCCTTACCGACAAAGTAGATCATTCTTTTATACATCTTTCATAATTATTCGCATGTAATAGCTATAAATTTAGATCAATGTTATTATTATTCTTGAAGCAAGTGCTAATAATTAATTGCCTTGAATCTTATAATTAGTATTATTTGCAGAAAATTAACAAGAATTGATCGGCAATGTAGTTCTTACAATGGTTTATAAATACGATCTTTGATTAATTTGTTGATTAAACGTAAAATAATAAGAAATTACAACATTGAAACATTGTTTGCGATGCGATAGTAGGCGAAAATTTACGAGCTGTACATTCTAAAACTCGCGTACTACATCGTACCTATTTCTACCTTTTTCCTGGTGAACCAATGTAGTTCGACCGGGGAGGTACTACCACAACACCTATGTGTAGCGTAAAGTAGTTTTTGCATTGCGGAAAGCGACCATCTTAGTGCTCGAGAGTATCAACACATCTGTGACTGACTTCAGATAGAACTCCTGTTCTACATATATGAAGTTGCTTACAGACGTCCATGTGGCGGTAGTGGCCACTTAATGTCAGGTGGACTGCATGTTCGTTTCCTACTTCAATGTGATAAAAAAAGCCTTATTTGTTATAAGGTGGTTTTTGTGTGCACACTGTTGTGTTTTAAAAGGTGTGGCAAAGAAGAGAGTTCTAACCTAACGCTCAGAGTTAGCAATCCATCTCATTGATTTCAAGTAAGACTTGTGACATTTATAACTGTTCTTATTTATAATAACTTAGGAAAAGCCTTATATATTTATCATCCGACTACGTCAAAAGGGTTATGATTTTGAGCGTATGTTTTATATAAACTGATATTTATGTAAGTTTGTACGTATGTCTATTTCTTTGCCTCGCGCTGCAACTCAGACGGCTTGATGGATGGTACATATGTATGTATATTATACTTTTTTTTATCTGACTGAAGTAGCAAACGAGCATGCAGTCCACCTGATGGTAAGTGGTCACTGCCGCCCATGGACATCTGTAACCAACTTCATATAGAACATGGGTTCTATCTGAAGTTAATCACAGATGTGTTGGTACTCCCGAGGACTATGATGGCCGCCTCATATAAAAGTGTGCCGGCAACCACTTCCTTCCATCTAAACGTAAGAAATGCTTCACGCTAGAAACAGGTGTGGCGGCAGTACTTCCCCGGACGAACTACACTGGTTCTACCACCTATAGCAACAGGCGTGGCGGCGGTACTTCCCCGGTAGTTAAGGGTAGAATAAAATTATACAGTGTCTATTACATAGCATCGGTCAGATACGTGTTCGTTTGTTACATACAACCCACCTGGAGTTGCATGCTCGTTTGCTACTTTACATAAAAAATTAAGTATAACTCAATTAAGAAAATTAAGATTATTGGTTTGGTTACAGTTTTCTCTTTACGCAATAATTGGTACCTTTAGCTAACAGTGCAAGTCCTTTATATAATTCTAGTTTATGAGTACTTTATTTCCTCGTTATCAAAGATACGTTGCAAAAACTCGCACGCTCCACATTGTACTGGCAGATATAACTTACTGCTTTGACTCAATAATAATGGTCTTGTGCTAGGATGACCAGGCATACGTCATTATAGTGGAATGTCTTATTTATTTATTGCTGTAACTGTTACAATGTCACAAACATTGAGCAACAGTTCACCCGAGTAGAGCATGCAATTTTAAGCCATTTTTTTAATTATTAATTTATACAATGTCAATAAATTGAATTTGAATTAATGTTAATATAATGTCTTTGGTGGGGTTTGAAGTAAGTAAGTAAAATTTTAGGTTTTATTCACGGTAAAGTCTGTTAGGATACATAGATACACTAAAATCATTCCTTTGATGTGAAATTGTTAAAAGTTTTAATCCTATATTCGTAGCGTTTAGTTTGAATAGAACTTTATGACTCTACCTTAGCCTTTGTTAGACATTACAATCTTATTTGCTCTGTTTTTTTTTATTTTAGCACACGTTGGCATTTCTATAATCACCCAAAGGATAATTATAACACATACACATACACACATGCACGCACACACACACACACACACATACGCATACATGTATTTAGATTATTAGTTAGTTTTTCGTGAAAGTTACTTTTTGTAGTGGTGAAAGAGACTTAATTAGTTTATATTATGTTATACGTTAAGTCCAGTGAAATGATTTTAGGAAGAGCGAGGCCCGCCTAAGACAACCATATATTATTGCTTACCAGGTGGACCTCAACACTCGTATGAAATAAACATTTTGTGGACAAATAAATAAAATTTAGATTTTTTTGATTTCATCTTTAAGGCTATATCCCAATATTCCCATAAATCACAGACACACTAGCATGCCGAAGAAGCGCGCCACGCGCCGCCGAGCGTAGCGTGGCGTAATGTGGCGTGTGTGAAGTAACCCTCTTATGTGCTTACTTCTAACACACTTGATAAATCAAAATATTTTATAAGCACACTACATAAATCGAAATATTTTGGTTTATGTATTTTGTTGAATTTTAAACGAATTTCAAGGTGGAAGGATGTATGTTTTTGACCGCAAAGATACCGCCATAGCTTTTTCTAGGTAGTTGCATTTTAGTGAAGGGATGCAATTGCCCGCACACTTTCATATAATTCATAATATATTTATTGTAGGAACATAGGAACAGAACAGGTGTTACGATATTTAGATGGGCGTACATTAAGTTTGTATGCATGAATGTCAATAATATTAGTACAAATTTGTCAACAGTACCATAAAATTGAAATATACCTGATTTTGTTGCACACAGCAATAAGAATATAAAGGACATGTTGATAAATTATTCATTTTATTCATATTTAAATGTCAGCAATTAAGATTAGTTAGAAATTTGTCATTTAAAAATTTGTCAATCTTGTAGTAACATTTTTCTATTTTTCTACTAGCAGAGAGTAATGATTCTCACGAGTAACAACGCATCTGCGATGGTTTTCAGGCGGGATCCCTGTTCTTTATAAAGTGCTAACTGCCCATTGGCGGCACTGTACATTTTGTGCCAGAATGACGACATGTTTACTAATTTTCACATAAGAAAACTAGAAAAGAACAGACTTCATAGAACAAAATTTCCGTTAGAGTAAGTTATTTTGAATTACTTTTAACCTTTTAATAAAGTAGATAAAATCCTTTTGTAAATCAAAATAAAAATGTTAATCGGGCCACGTAACTACTTTCGATAAATACTACAGAAAGTCAATCTGGATTATTTTCGTATATACAAAACACGTAGCAAACGAGGACCAAATCCATCTAATAGGAAGTGGTCACTGCAGCCCATGGATATTGGTAATCAACCCTCGAAAGACTTGAGTCGTACTTAAAGTAACCTATAGATATTATGTTTATATACTGAGGACTAAGCAAAAACGTTGTGTGTGTAACTCTCAAGTCCTTCAATCCATAGACTCAACATTACATTTTATTCTTTAAAAAAAGCGCGGTTAGTGCCTTCGGAATCAAACCACAAAAGATTCAACCATCATCAGGTTTATAGACGAAAAGACATTTCGAAATTAAGTACATCCAGACAATAAATTTTACGTTTTAAATATTAAAAATCATAATGGTGTGTTATTAATGATTGATGTGGTTACGTGATGCTGTTATGTTACGGTAAACTGAGTACTGAAGTTTATAATTGTGAAAGTAAATCCGATAATGCTTCGCTTCAGCGTTGAAAGTACTAATTAATCTTTAATAGTATTAATATGAAATATTATAATAAATATGAAAGTGTGTTTATTTGTTCCTCTTTCACGTCGCCACATAGCTATTATATGATATGGTTTATATGCTGGGAGATAGTCAGGAGGGCGGAGAGGCTACTTTTCACGGCGCTCTCTCATTCCCATGAGAATATCGATGTTTTGTTAGTTGATACATATTTAGTTGATCCAGACGTTGTTAATAGATGGCGTTAGTAAAATTCATTTGCAAGTTCTGGATCACGCTATCAGATGCTAATAACGCGGGTAAGAGCTAGTATATGTATAATTGGTTTGAATAAAGATAGTAATCAAAAATAATAACTTTCGTAAGCGTTTTGAACTTTTCGTGGTTAGACTCCAGTGTTAAGCATTAACTGGTGTGTTTTGGCTTAAAGGGTGTGGTGTAATGGTGGTACACTCATTAATGAATATAAACTAGTAAATATGAACATTTATATGTAAGAAGCAAAGCAAGTTGCGAAAGGAAACGTGTACATAAAAGAGAGAGACAAGAAGTAAGAAGTTTTGAAGGTGATAGAACCAGTGTAGGTCGACCGGAGAAGTACCATCGCCACACCTATTTCTAGCGTGAAGCATTTCTTGCGTTTCGATGGAAAGGTTTCGTTGCTGGCACACTTTTATATGAGGCGACCTTCATAGTCGGGAGTAACAACGTAACGTAAATCTATGATTGACTACAGATGGAACCCATGTTCTGTATGAAGTTGATTACAGTTGTCCATGGGCGGCAGTGACCACCTACTATCAGGTGGACTGCATGCTCGTTTGCTGCTTCAGTCAGATAAAAAAAAGTAAATTTCTTTATTTTTCAGAAAATTTAAATGTTAATAATATGACATTGAATCTGTAAAAGGTTTCAAATGACATAAAACTCCTGTCAAACCATCTGTCCACTTTAAACAGATGGAATTTAATATGATAGGTACTGCGGCGATTTAGTTGCAGGTGCTCTGCCACTTCCAAGTTCCTGTTCATTGCCAAAATGTCCCATTTTTACGACAAGCTAAATTTAATAACAAAAATAATAATTATTATTGACATTGCGGTAATTATATGGTTTACATTTCCAACTGTTTTTAGAATTCCGTATAAGGTATGATGAAACTTTTTGAGTAACTAGATTATTCCCTCAGCTTCGTCTACTTCGTCGAAGACGATCGATGATTTTTGTGTAAAAGGAAAGAAACACACATAATTATCCTCACAAATTTTCGCATTGATATAAATCAATCTATATCTTTCGCATTTATATCCATTTAGTTTGTTTATCGGCCACATTCATACACAGCCTGCCATACAGTTAAAATCATATAGCGAAACTGAGCTAAAATTTCTGTTTATATTACTTAGGAAGAACAGTCAGCGTCCGTGTAGTTCCGGGACAGAAAAGGGCTACGGTATCGCCTGTCGTAAGAGGCAACTAAAAGGGGCTTCCGGGGTTGCAGACGGCTAGAGTGGGAGCGCGAACGGTTCTATCAGACGACCCCGGGAAGGACGCATACCGTGTGTATGCGTGGTAATAATGCGTGGTCGCATACCGTAGTAATGACCAGACGAAGCGGTGAGCCCAGCCGCTCATCTGGGAGGAGCCCGATGGGGCAACGCGATTAGAGTACTCCGGTTGCGTTCCTTTGGAGATCCTGGAGTCTTCTTTCTAGTGCTGATGACGGGCACCAATGGGTCATCAGGAGTAGCAATACTTATCTCTATTGGAAGGGTAGCCAAGACCGAATAACATCAGATCAATTTTATATAAAAGGAATTGCACAATCATCATCCAAAGCAGTTGTGATTGCGAAACTATTATGCCTTGCAACAAATTTCCCAATGTATGTTTAACATTTCTGAGGTCATTTTGATAAAGAACATTGTGTGTTATTCGCACAATTGTATACGGTAACAATTGAAATGGAAAACGTTGACAATTCGTCGTTAATACCGTATAACCCAGTGTAGACACTTTCATATTTTGTATCTATGAGTATGTATTTCCATTTATCTATCCATATAGTAGGAGCTCATGAAACTGGCTCCTACTACACATGAATTACACTAGGTCTTAGGCCTTCACTAAAGCGGGTTTTTGGCCACTCATCGGGCCTGGCATGCGTGTTAGTGACCGCAGTGGAAGTAAATATTACGCAGGATGATCCTGCCTATGTTATGAATTTTGTCCCTTAGTCGCTTCTTACTACGTTTAAGGGAATAGAGAGAGAGAGGTAATATTCAAGAGGGACGCCACACGGCACTCATTGTATTAAAATAATTTGTATTAGAATGGTTCATGTTTACCTATTTGTCATTAATTAAATGTTTTGTGTATTATTACAATAATAATCGGAAAACTGATAACCAAGTTATTTAAATATTACTTCATTACATAGACATCTTAGGTTCAATGTATATCGCGTCGCGTAAGATATATTTCGATCTCAAAGTATACCTAGTAGATTTAAAGTACGAATGGAAAAGTAGAGAGAACTAAAATACGCATTTCTTTGTCCGCAGTTTGTCTGTTACGTATTCACACCTGCCGTGGGGGTTGCAAATACCAATGCCGAGGGATGCACCTGTGTTTGTGTTGTAGGGGCTATTGCTTAGTGGCCAGAGAATGAGCGATTCGAGTTATTCGGTTTGTTATGCGTTTTTTTCTGTACTAGTGGTATTTAATAGATATATAAAAAAATACATTAATACTTTTAACTTGCGTGTAATTAGTGTGTATGTAGTCGTGTTAGTACTTAGCGACCGGTCAGCCTTTATTTTTTGTTCTCGAGGGGGAAACCTTCAAAAGGTATAGGTCGCGTCATGTAAAAAGAACGCTGGACGAAAGTGGAGGGAGTGTGTTTGCGCATCGGTACACTCGCGCTCGAAAGTACTATATGTTTTATTTGCCTATAGCTCATGGTTTCGTATATTTAATTCATTATTGGTACATTAAAAACAAACTACACAGAATATCACTAAACATAATTAAAAACATGTTAGGATTCAATAAAATATAATGTTTAATCTAATTACAAAAATTAAGATAATTTTGAAACTCCTCCAAATTATAAACTTCATTATTATCAGCCTCTCTCTTCATAAAACAATATACGTCATATATTATTTTTCTCACTTCTCTGTGTAAAAACCATATTTTCGTAACTAAAAACTTTTGTGCCCCATAGTATTTTATGAATGAATGTAACGTAGTCACAGCGCGGGAAGCAAAGTTTGACTGACTAACCAATGGCGCACGGGCATGCAAGCGGTGGGTAACCTCCTCGCCCCGCGCCTCACTTCATACCACCAAAGAGACCCATAAATCGCCTAATGCGCAGCTTGCTCGCTAGCGTTCTTTTTACGTGACGCGACCTATACACGACGTCGTGAGAGTGACGCAGGGTTATGTGGATTTTTTACAGCACTAAAACCCCCGGGTGGCCGTCTTCGGCGCTCCAAGAGGACTCCGGGATCTCCAAAGCAATGCAACTGGAATCCTCTGAGCGCGTTGCCCCGATCGCCGGGCTCTTCCCAGATGGGCGGCTGGGCTCACCGCACGACGTTATGCGACAACACATACCGCAGTCCTTCCCGGGATCACCTGGCTGGACGGTTAAAGCTCCTACTCTAACCACCCGCAATACCGGAAGCCTCTTTTAGCCGCCTCTTACGACATTCGGGGGATACCGTAGCCCTATTCTGATCCCGAAACTACAGGGACAGGCGACGGCGAACATGTTGATGAAGCGGTACCAATGTTTCCACAACGTCCTTTGACAACCAAAAATATTTAAGACTCCAAAATTAAATATCCGAGTTGAGAATATTTGTCTTATGTGAGTAATGTTGCAGCATCAAAATTAAATTTAAAATATTAATTATTTTAGTATTTTGACCAATCATAACACTCAACTGTTTTGATGATAAAACTTACAGCTGCCTGTATATTTTTTCTCAATTTTTGTCGATTACTCATAGCAGCGACAACTTAGGCTATGTTGTCGTTGACTCATAGTATAATAGATTACTGACTTCAAGTTTGCTGGATGATTGAATGCAGTTACTAATTTTGTTGTTTATATTTAGCAATTTGGCAAAGCTTTCAAACAAATTAATGTATTTACATGTAAATATTTTTCTAACATAAATTAATCATTAGAAGGCAGATATTGTTGCCAAGCTTTGTAGATCATAACCTTCTATGCAAACAAATAAACGTTGATTTTTTATTAAAATAACTTATAGTCGCTACATTATCTTTTGTTAACAGATTCAACCTATAGCGCCACCCCAGTGTTGTTTACAAGTAGCAAAATCAATATATTATTTGCAGTCTACCCTCATGCTCATTACTTATGAATGTTATTTATTAATCTTAAGTTCTCATTTATGTGAATTGTAACCAATTCTTTTGAGAATAAATGATCTTTAACTACAAAATATAAAATGAAAAAATAATTTTACTGACTTATTGAGTCTTATTATCGCCTTTTCTCTGGCCACACGATTAGAGGTAAAAAACGGACAGACGGTTAGAGTTGAATGAACAGCTTGAAAACGTAAATATAGTGATGTTAGTAACTGTTCATAATTTATCAATAATAACAGTTGTAAAGTTTGGCAAAAACACATGCCTCGCGTCTAGGCCAGTTCAAAAGGTGCATGAAGATGTTTCATGCAATTGTAGTAGAAAATTACTACCGTAGACCACTTTATGTTAAGTGTTTGCCGCTTAAAGATCAAGAATACTTGTTACTAGACCAAGCGTTGGAACGCTTTATTTTCAAAGTAGCTGACCCGGCGAATTTTGTTCCGCATAAAAGTAAAAAATCTAAAATTATCAGTGTTCCTCCACTATTTTATACATGTATTATACATGAAAACCTTAATCTTGAATGACTCTATCTATTAAGAAAAACTTCATTAAAATCCGTAGCGCATTTTTAAAGATATAAGCGTATATAGGGGCAGACAACCAGACAGCAGGAAGCGAGTTTGTTTTATACTTTGTAGTAAACACTCAAGTAGCAAACAAGCATGTAGTTTATTTGATAGTAATTAGTCACTACTGCTCCTGAACATCTGTAAGCATCTTCATATAGAACAGAGTTTTTCCTAAACCTGCTGTTGAATTATGTGCTGTAGGAGTAATGTAGTCATCTCATAAGTCAACTGGCATTAACATACTAGAAAAAATACTAAAACTGCTGAGCGTTATAAATAAATGTGACGGTGATACCAAGATACGTGCATGGGTGGCAGTGACCAATTATTTTAAGGACTGCATGATTGGACCATTAAAGTTCCTTTTTAGACTAAATTGGCCATGATTTCATACGCGTATAAGAAAAAGTAACATCTAGTTGACGTAATTTAATAAAACAAAGAATTAATGTTGCTATCAAAAATGGTCTACATTAGTATGTAAACAGTTTGTAACTTCATTAGTTAATATTTACAATAATTAAATTTAAATTGAGTTCATTTCATTTTAAACACAAAAACAGACACATATAAAAATTCATATTTCCATAATTTTCTAATATACCATATTCTTTCTCCTCCAAACTATACTCATAATATAGACGATGTACATTACATAGCCTATTACATTTTTGTTTTATGTATGGTTTACTTGTAGAACACATATTTGTAATAACCAATTGGATAATAGATAAAAAAATCATGGTTCACAAATATTGTATGAAGCTTTCGCATAGTAAATATAATCGCAAATTGATAAGAAATCAGGTGTAACGAAGGTGAATACATGAATATAAATTATCGGAGTTCAAAATCAATGCGTGGGCGCACAGACCTTGGGTAGTAATCATACTATCGCTTTGTCTAGCTATATAATCTGTAACTAGTTTATCTGTATGTCTAAATATGTAATGTATCTTTGTTCTAAAGCCGGCGACGCATTGGCAACTCCTCTGGTGTTGCGAATGTCCACAGGCGACGGTGACTACTTTCCATCAGGTAGCCCGTCTGCCTTATCGTTAGGTTGAATTATAAATAAAAAAAAAAAATTCATGAGGTTTTCTATTATGAGTTCGAGTTGAAATGAATTACATTATCAAGATAAGTAGGTACAGAACGATACACGCAAAGTCTACTAGTATTTTGTTAAAAAGATGGTAAACATAAGACCTCTTTACAAGAACAACGTGTAATCTTGAAAACTACAATTTTTTTGGAGACTAATTTTTGAGTTACACAAAATAAAATTCCTTAAAATGAATTCACTTACACAGACCTAATACGATCATTATAAATATTACCCAATGACTTACCGGAAAATTTAAGAAAAAACGTGATAATTATGTAATTTAACAAAAAGGGTTGATTTGTACTTGTCACGTTGTTTTTGTAAAGAGGCGATATTTGCAAATAAGAAAGTGGAGTTTGACAAATCAAAATAAATATACATGACAAGTCATGATTTAAAACTAAATAGAAATAATCAAAAGTCATGCATCAAGATGTGTCGAAGTTACGTGTTAAACAATATATCATACTTCCAAACATCTCGACATAATAACATAACGACTTTAAGTCGTAACATTTCGCTTACTTTCGGTATTGAATTTAATTTTCTATGAATATAATCCGTATTAAAATGGTACTAGTAGCAATTTACGTATTAGAGCTAGAACTCTATTAAAAACAAGAGTTGGTAATATTATTTTTTAACTTATACATAAAACTATAATAAAATTTGCATGTTTCAGTCCTTTTTGAGGACTACAGATACGTTGCTACTGCCGAGGACCAAGATGGTAACCTAATATTAAAGTGAACTAACAACACCTTTACCTACAGCTAAATGGGGAGGCGACTAAAGAGAGTCAAATTAATCAAATTGACAGCAACTTTTTAATGACGAATCTTCATTATATATTCACAAAGCTAGGAACAGTAATTGACAACGACTTCCTTAGTATATAAGATGTTAACTTTTAAGGGTCGATGTATGAAAAAGGATTTCCGTACAAGGCTAGGTCAACTAGCAAATGATAGATGTCTTGCGCTATAAATATTACTTTTAAATTATAGATAGATCAGTAACGGTAGACGGTCTGACATTTAAGTAACAAATTATCTCAAAACTCTACGTAGAGTCAAGGTAGAGTCCTATTCTTAGTGTAAAAACTTAATGATATGTTTACAGTAGTGGTTAGTTTCATGTATCGTATTATTATAGGTTAAGACATGATAGGTTACGTGATCGATAAATGGATAGGTCAGTATAGGTGTATTCAAATTACAGCATAATTATATTAACAGACGGATAGATAAAATTAAAAAGGTTTAATATTTAAGTGCGGTGTGAAAAAAATACATATCGCAAGATACACACACGCTTTAAACACTCATAGCCCCACAGTAGGATTTTCTCCTGTGTCGTGGGTACCATGGACACACACAAGACGAATACACAACACCCAGACCCAGAACAGGAATCAAAAATCATCATTCAGATACCTGTCTAGCCGAGAATCGAATTGGGGACCCATGGCGTGTTAGACCGGTATGGTAACCGCTAGACCACGTGGGTCGTCAAATTATTTAGATTATATAGAAATTATTTATTTGGTGTCGTCGACTGTCGTGTCGTCGTGTCGATTTAGTTGGTGTCTTTCGTTGTTTTTGACATTTATCTGTAATCCTATGCTGTGGCGGTGACGTCTCTGCCTGACGCAGACGTCGCAGACTCTATGGCCCTTGAGGAACACGTCGTCGTCGTCAACCCAGTATTGTCCCACTGCTGGGCACGGGTCTTCTCTCAGAATGAGAGAGTTTAGGCCATAGTCCACCGCGCTGGCAAAGTGCGAATTGGTGGACTTCACACACCTCCGAGAACTTTTTTTTTTTTTATAAAGAACTTTCGGGTGTGTAGGTTTCCTCACGATGTTTTCCTTCACCGAAAAGCAGTGATAATTAATGTATAATACGCACATAAATCAGTGGTCATAAGTCAGCCTGGGTTTGAACCTCGGACCTCCCGATTGAGAGGACAAGTTTCAACCATTAGGCTATCACTGCTCTGAGGAACACGTTGTTGCCCAAGTAATTTCCCCCAGTAAATACACTACCCACCGCTTTTATGGGATTCTGTAAAGCTACGCTGCTGCTTTTGTTTTTGAACACATTGTTGAAAGACTTAGTACCTACTGTTATAATCCATGTAGTCTTCAACCCATTATTGTTCCGTGGCTGGGCACGGGTCATGTCTCAGAATGAGAGGGTTAATCCAGCTCATGCTGGATAAAAATCGAAACTGTAATTATTCTAAGAAAATAAGTTTACTTATAAGCATATTCAGAAGGTGGTAGAACCAGTCTAGTTCGACCGGGGAAGTACCACCGCCACACCTATTTCTAGTGTGAAGCATTTCTTGCGTTTCGATGGAAGGGTGTGGTTGCCGGTACACTTTTACATGAGGCGACCATCATAGTCCTCGGGAGTAGCAAGGCATCTGTGTTTGACTTCAGATAGAACCCATGTTCTGTATGAAGTTGATTACAGATGTCCATAAGCGGCAGTGACCACTTACCATCAGGTGGACTGCATGCTCGTTTGCTACTTCAGTCAAATAAAAAAAAAAGCAGTATTAGTACACCCAACCCGCAATGTAGAAAGACACAGATGTAGTAGAAGTATGTAATTTAAACGGAACACTAACCGTATAACTAGAATTCATGAAAAACTTTTAAAAATATGCCTTTCATGAGGATAAAATGCGTTTCTACTAACAGATATCAAATTACATCATTCACATCGCTTCTCACAGAACTTAACCAGTTTTGAGGCTTGAGATAGCTACGCAAAGATAGCCTTCCATTTTGAGGAAGGATTTTGCAAACAAAAAACCATAAAAAATCATACGACGCTTTAAATAGAAGCCAAAAACCAAGTCCAGTTAAGGTCAGGATTTTGTAAGCAAAAAACTATAGTCTTATACCCCTAATACTGACGTAAGCCGTGGGCGGACATGTATTTTAAAATGGATTGATTTATGTTCATAATAGTTACATTGAAATAAGATCGTTTCCTGGCCGGTATCTTTAATCTGTTTTAAGGGTTCCGCAAGCAAAAACTAAAAACAGAACCCTATTACTAAGTCGCGGTTCGACTGTCCGTCTATCCGTCTGTCACCAGGCAGTATTTCATGAACTGTGATGGCTAGACTAAAATTTTACAAGATGATGATGTCTGTCGCCGCTATCACAACAAAGATTAAAAACTGAATAAAATTTATATCTAGGGCATAAAATCAGCACCCTGTAGTTCCGGGACCAGAATAGGGCTACGGCATCCCCTACCTGTCGTAAGAGGCGACTAAAAGGGGCTTCCGGGGTTGCGAGCGGCTGGAGTGGGAGCTCGAACCGTTCAGTCAGGTGATCCCGGGAAGGACGGCGGTACGTGTGGTCACATACCGTCGTAAAGACTAGACGGAGCGGTGGGCCCAGCCGCCCATCTGGGAGGAGCCCGATGGGGCAACACGCTCGGAGGATTCCGGTTGAAGTCGTTTCGAGATCCCGGAGTCCTCCTTTTTAGCGCCGAGGACGGCCACCGGGGGGGTTTTAGTGCGGTAAAAATCCCACATAACCCTGCGTCGCTCCCACGGCGTCGGGTACCTTTTGAAGGTTTCCCCCTCGACAACAAAAAAAAATGGGCATAAAATCAAGGTTGATGCAAGGAAGCCCACTTGCAGCAACCTTGATTTTTGATGTGATTTTGATTTTTGACTTTGTTTTTTGCCGGATTTTATTATAAATGGTACGGAACCAATAGTTTGCGAGTTAGGCTCACATTTGGTCGATTTTTTGTTTGTTGTTGTTACTCAATGCCTAAAGGCATATCTTTGCACGCGACACTATTTAAAATTTTTGTCACCTTCATTAGAGGCCTTTTTACTTTTCTACGTCAGACGGTGGGCAATGTTATTGGACCGTATGTAGGTATGTCACGTCAACCCATTATTGTCCCACTGCTGGGCACGGGTCTTCTCTCAAAATGAGAGGGTATGTAGGTACTTACATTTTTAGGCATGCTAATTGATTGGCAAAATTCGGAGGGGTTAAGCATAAATTAGAGCAGTGGTAGCCTAATGGTTGAAACTCGCCCTCTCGGTCGGGAGGTCAGAGGTTCAAATCCAGGCACGCACCACAGATTTTTCTAAAATTATGTGCGTATTAGAAATTAATTATCGCCGCTTTTCGGTGAAGCAAAACATCGTGAGAAAATTTACACACTCGAGAGTTCTTTAAAAAAAAAGATCTCGGATGTGTGTGAAGTCCACTAATTTGCACTTAGCCAGCGCGATGGTCTATGGCCTAAACTCTCTTATTCTGAGAGAAGACCTGTGCCCAGCAGTGGGACAATAATGGGTTGAGAGAGAAGCATATATTATACAAATAAAATTTACCAAAAATACGTTTGTCACGGATACATATCGCATACTTATGACTGCGTCTCAGCATGTCGGTGACTCAAACCCGTTAGTTTTTCCTTCTGCCAAAAATTCTTCAACGCGGCTAAAGAAGTTTTCACTTCAAAAATGAATTACTTTAATTTTACAATCGTTAACCTTTTTAATTTTGAAAGACTGGCAACCTTGCTTTTTGACTATATCCTTTTGCTAGCAATACTTAATTTGAACAAGTGCCATTCCGAATTATTTCTACGTAAGTTGTGGTCTGCAAAGCATGGAACATTCCATCTTAGTCACTACAGTTTAACTAAAGCTTTAAGTAGACATTGTTTATAATAATTTGACACAATTTATGCCATTTTATCCGGCTGCATCAGAGAGAAAATGATGTTTTTTGATTTAGCACGCGATACATACTAGATGGGTTGTAACGTATTAGATTTTATTTGAAACGCCTCAGTTATGATTTTTTTAAATATTATAACAATATATATCAATGAAAGCTAGTAAGTAGAACTTTACAAAAATATGCGTTATGATACTTTTATATTACTATTTGGTGGTAGAAGGTGGTAGAACCAGCGTAATTCGACCGGGGAGGTACCACCCTACTTATTTCTAGCTTAACAACGCCACGCCGATTTCTCGCGTGAAGCATCTCTTGCGTTTCGATGGAAGGGTGTGGTTGCCAGCATACTTTTATTTGAGGCGTCCATCTCAGTTCTCGGGAATAGCAACGCATCTGTGATTGACTTCAGATAGAACCTACGTTCTATATGAAGTTGTTTACAGATGTCCATGCGGCAGCAGTGACCACTTACCATCAGGTAGACTGCATGCTCGTTTGCTACTTCAATAATGTAAAAAAAAAACATTTTGACGGAAAATCCAAATATGAGAGTTAAAATAAATAAATAATTATTAAAAACATAATAGCGATGATTCGGTTTTATGGAATCAAGTTGCTTTAATAATTCACCAATGTTACTTGTTGATACAATTTCGTAAAATAAATCGACAGTATCAAATACTGTTATAATTTAGTTATTAAAAATATAATAGTTAATGTTGCAAGGTGCCAAATTGTAAAGGCCGCTTCCCACGCATATACGCATACAGTAATACAAAAATAATTGCTGTTACAAAACACAATTATCGCTTGCTGCTGTAATTACAAAAATAAGACGGCTTAGTATGCAGGTACCGTTATAGACTAAATTACTTTGTTGAAAAAGCGCAGAAATATTTCAAAAATAACAATTATCATTTCTATAACAGCATGGTAGACTATGCTCTTTTTACAGCTTTCTTTTCTCTTTGCGACAAGCGTTTACATCACATAATATTGTACAATGCGACAAAATGATTGGTTTGGACACAAATATTATTTTTTTCTTTTCAGTGCATCGAATTAAAACCTGTTTTTTTTAAATATATATATGTATATATATATATATATATATATATATATATATATATATATATATATATATATATGTTTTATTTGAGAAATGTAAACTAGTACTCTAAAAAGCAACCCTTATTATTATATTGTCCTTTGTTTTTCACTAGTGGTTAATCGAGCGTATCAGAATTTAACTTTTAATCTTGTATAAACCACCATATGTAAAATTGCAAAATAAAATTACGTAACAGAATATTCATCTCCAGAGATTTATCTCCACATAAAAACAGAAAAACAATGTGTAAATAGAATAACTTGAACTTAAAATCATTTAAAATAATAAATACCCAACATTAATATATAATTCTTTATGTATTTAATTATTCGTTACTAATAGACACAATACACAATTACGTTTCATTTTGCTTCGCTTAAGAATACATGGAAATTAGAGCGATTAATTTAGGTACTTCCAATCCTTTTAAATTATAGGGCTTGGTGTTTCACTGGGCTTAATGTTTAGGTATAATTTGAGACGAGCGTTGGCTTCAGTGTTACTTGGCTTTTTACAAATTGTAATTATTTTCGTGAAAAAGAAATCAACGGGCGGCGATACTATATCTATTTCAAGCGTGAAGTAATTCTTGCGTCTCTTGAAGGGTGCAATCCAGCTCACTTTTATCACAGGCGATCATCTAAGTCTTTGGGAGAAGCAAAGTAATTTACAAATGTCCATGGGTAACAGTTGCAGCTTACCATTAGCCGGACTGCATGCTCGCTTGCCACTTCAATGTTATAAATAAAAACTTTTAACAAAAAATATCTACCGACTTTCATGTCACTAAAGTCAAAAATAATTTCTATTAATTTTGGTTTAGAACACACTCAGTAAAGATCCATAGTCCCGGAGTCGGCGAACACCGACACGCAGTACCTTTCAAATAAAAAAAAAACTTGAGAGGTGTCAAGGGATACCCGGATGGAACGAAGTTCCTTTCGATTAATAAGTGAAGGAATTATAATAAAATTTTATTTTTTTTAAGTAAAAATATTTTTTTTTTATTATTAACAAATATAATGTAATATAAACTCAATCAGTAGGCGAAATAGAAATGAAAATATCTGACTTGCTTTCTATAAGAGAGAGAGAAAGAAACAGACAGAGAAACATGCGCAGGCCGCACAGCTTACAATAGCTTACTATATCAAAAAGTGTCGTGACATCTTTTCGTAAGATTTTTTTCCGTCTAGCCCCCTTTCACAACGCGCGATAAGGAACTTCGTTCCAAAATTAAAAAAATACAGTCGAATTGAGAACCTCCTCTTGGAATTCGGTTAAAAAGGCAGTGTTAAGCGCCGCTGACTTTGAAAGTTAATAGACTTCTTTTATTCATAAAAAGAATGTTAAAATGTTGTACGACTTATTGAACAATAGTTTGCCTAAAATTTTCGAGGTTTATGTACCAATAAGCTTGCCTTATAAGGACGTTGTGTGCGGGTGTTTTTAGCGGATACATTACAATTTGCTGCGCTTGAAATTGTTCGCCCACGTATAGTGAGATTTAGATCTATGTACACAATACGATGTTATTTCTGTTTTCAATGTTTATTATTTTTACGAAATGACTATAAACTGAAGAAAGGAGTTTTTAATAGTAAAGTAATTTACCTACATGCACTTAATCGATTCTAAGGTATGGAGTTAAATTAATGTGAGGTGGGTTATATGTACTGGATATACTGGATAACACAAGGAGGTATAACTCTTTCATTAACTATTAATGCAAGATGGTAGAACTATTTGTTCTATTGTGTTTCGATCGAGAAGGCACAACCGCCACACCTATTTCTGGCGTGACTTTGTTCCTGCGTTTCCGTGCAAGGGTGTATTTGCCGGTTAACTTTCATATGAGGTCACTATCTTAATCCATGGGAATAGCACTAGCTACGCAATTGTCATTGACTTTAGATAAAAGCCATATTCTATATTCAGGATTCAGATATACAGTCATGGCCACTTACCATCCAGGCGTTCTGCATGCTTGTTTGCTACTTCAATTGTATAATAAAAAAAAACATGCGTGCGTACAAAGTACACATGTCAGAAGTGAAACTTCTTTGGCGAACTAATTTATAAATCTTGTTTATATTTATACAAATCTAAAATTTTAAATTTCCAAGATTAAGAGGAAGGGAAAAAGGAGTGATACGACGTTCGCTCTGTCTCACTTTTTCTCTCAATCTTTCTCACTCGCTTGCTCCCTACTCTCACTCCACGGCTAGTTGTTCATGCTACGTTCGCCCTGTCTTACTCTCTCTCAATCGGTCTCGATCACTCTCTCTCTCTTTTCCGACACTTCCGTTGCATATCGGCGTGACGTTTCATCTGTAAAAATTTTACCCTCATGCGCCTAAAGAAGTTTCACTTCAAAAATATGGTAGAATCTGATATCGAGTACAAATCTCTTTGATGGGCTTTCCATACATCACTGAGGCTATCTTACAAGTATTTAATTTAACACTAACTACAGATTTTTGGGTTAACATTATTCTATACCATGTGAGCGTGAAGGTAGCTGCTACACCAGTAATTTGTCGACAGGTAAGTAATTTAGATCGTAATAGTCATTTGCTCTTCGATGTTAATATTATTTAATTTTATGACCAAATGATCTCACTGCTAGGGTTGATACGATTCAAATAAGTTGATATAACTCGTATAAGGCGTAAAGGATTAAAAAATATTTTGCGCAAGAAGTTATGTTTTATTTAAATATAGTTTGTGAACCTCACTGTTGTGTTTTATTTATGGGATACCTCTTAATTTTTATTTACTTGACTGCGTCCAAAGGAAGAATGTTTTTCGATCACATATTTCATATGTATGTCATTATGTCCATGTCTTTGGCACGCTTTATGACTCAAATAAACTGCAGTATTTCTGAATATATCTCAAATTCAATTAAATATATTACACAGGTATTTCGAAAATTAAAAAAATACCACAAAAATATAAAATATATAGAAATAAATAAATCAGAAAAAGAACGAATAATAATCACAATTACATTAATAGTTTTTAAGAGATGGGTAGATCTGTACATACATAGTCTCGAATGCAATTTACAAGCGTGTGTTTGTTTTATAGTAATTTAAGTGATTTATTTTTTAGTAATATAATCTACACTTTTTTATCTGATAGAATCTCTCATAGAATCTTAATCTATTATCTGGGTATCGTTTGGTAGCCCTAACAAATAATGCTACGTCAAAATATTGCAATTCCAATATATTATTTCATATAATATACGAATATGTGCTAAATTGATTCATTTCATTAATCAGTAAGTACATAAATGTACATAATATGAAGATGCAACGTTGTGAAAGTTAAAAGTTCAAGTAAACACCTTTTTAATTCTTGCAAACATACGAAACAGAAATATAAAAATACTGTTCTCGTATGTTTCATATATAAAGACTGCCAATTAATCCAGTGTTATTTTTCTTTGTGATAAAAAATGTGGTATCTCAAGGCTTTAAAATCTGTACAGGTAGGCGATTTCCTTCGAGTACAGATGCACAATCTCACCTGCTTCCGCTGATAAATATGAAACTTGTAACTCTCTTGATATAAAAGGATATGCGAGATTGTATCGAAAGATATGTAAATTATAATAAAAATATAAGAAGCTAGATTAATAAAATGAATAACTGATGAAAAACATCTTAAACATTCCTATAGCAAAATCTATTTAGGTAAGGTGAGTTGGGGTAATATCGGACATGGGGTAAAACCGTAAAATTAATACTGTAGGCTAACGTAGATCTTTTATCAAATTGACCACGTCATACACGTACATCATTTTCATGTATGGTAGGTGAAGTCACAGATAAAAAGAAAATGGCTGACTTAAATCTAAAATTTTAACCGTACGGTTTTACCTCAGGTCCGATATTAACCCAACTCACCTTAACATTTTTTTTGCATTGCGTATAAAGGAAAACCAAAATTTTATCGTGAATATATTATTACGATAAAAATTCTATAAGTCGTTGGTATTTTATACCAGGTTATTTCCGTGGCTCCACTTCAGTTACATCTATCATGGCAATAAGGAACCTATGAGTATATCTCATAAACAGTAGAATTTTCTCCTGTGTCGTGGGTGCCATGGACACATACAAAGACAAATACACAAACATCCAGACCCAGAACAAGAATCTAAACTCATCATTCAGATACTGACTGGCCGGGAATCGAACCCGGTAGCTACTGCGCGTCAGACCGGTATTTTAACCACTCCACCACGCTGGTCATCAAATATAAGACATTACTTTACCTCTATTGTGAATTTTGTAATATATTATGTAAATTTGGTATTATGTATATACAACCTGTGGCAACCCTAAATCCAACAAAACCGAAGGGTCTACACGCAAGGTCGATATCACTTAGCATCACGCGAACCGCTTCATAATAACCACTGTTACGTTTTTATCTTTTTTGATTCCATAAAATGTATGGGAAAGAGTTATTCTGTGCTCCACTTTATATGGAATGATGGAAAGGGGAAAACATAAATGGTGTTTAAGTTAGAATGAAAAGGGACATAGCTAATTCTGGTACTCAAAGTAATTATAAAACAAAAATACAAACAAAAATAGTTCATGAAGACCGATTTAGAAGGCCTCTTGTTTATCAAATCAAATTAAAAACATTTTTTTATATATATCCTTAACAAAATTATTTCGTAAGAGAATGTCAATAATATTTCAACTCATCAATAGGGCAATAATTTCTCAAGAGCAAGTCTAAGCTTTTTTAGTAAATTAATCCAAAAATGTAAATGTAAATAACAATATCATCGATGGAATTACTCTCAAAAAATCTACGGTTTTTACAAGTATGATATACTTGTAAAAATCTTTAGTTGCACAATCATAAAATAAGTACTTGTCTATCACAAATCGTAAGAACCGTATGTTTGAACGTTTTCAAAGTAACCATTACAAAACTATAGGTGACAAAGCAGTCATAACACAATGCAACCGATCATAATCGTACATGAATTAATTTAAACAAAACAATAGAGCTTTGACAGCCGTGACAATCTTCGGCGCGCGTTGAAGTCTTTTGTTGCGCTACTTTGCCGGGGTGCCTTTATAGAGAAACAGAATTATTGAGTCACAATATTTTACTCTACCAGGGTGCGCTTATATATAATCATTTACTTATAAAAAACATTGTTAATTTTCTTAGTTTCATTTAGTTTATTTAATTATTCACTTACTATTTCTTCATTTTATTAAAGTAAAGTCCTGTTATTTATTGACACTACAAAATAATATGCATTTATTATCTATATCAATTATTATATTTTACCGGTATCCTGAGTATTCGTTTTATATTAAAATGTAGCAATTTTTATGGAAATCTTTGTATAAATAATTTATTAGAATGTAGGTCAGTAACCAGCATATCTTTGGTTTTAATAAGAAATTTAATTAAGAAATATTTATATTTTATAAGCGTTATCTTGAAATTCGTTTATAACACTTTATATAATGAATTTTTTTTATTGAAGCTTATTTAACATAAGTAATGTAATGTAAGTGATTATAAAATTATTGATATTATTCTTGTTGTCTATTTATAATTCAGTATAAATTATTACAACGTACTATGTAACGCCATCTATGTACTAGTTAAGGCACTACAATCAAGTTTGTGGGCGGGAACGGAATCCATACTTTCTAGGTTAGGATAGTTCGCGCAAGTATAGTGTATTTATAGATGAAAACTCACCCGGAAAATTGGTGGGAGGTCCCAAAATGCCTCTCCGTCTGGGATCCAGTTTGAAAACAGTCGAAATAAGTCCAAAAACACAGAATTACGCGCGGAAAAATCACTTTCACTCATTCGCAACATAGACACGATATTTAGAATTAAACACATTTCATCTTCATTATATCGATTTAATTTCGGATCATTTTTTGCGTTAGGTTATGCCTTTTGATCCGTGATTCCTTTGTTACCGCTGGACTGATTGGAGCGAGATTTTGATCTGTTTGGTTTTCGGATCACGCATCGCAGGTGTCTCGGTGTGCTTGTGTGTTCTGTGTTGGTGTGTGTGACACACGTCTTAGGGGAGGTGGGGGTTTAATAGAACTGTGCTGTTTGATTAATTTTAAGTTAAATTTAATTGAAGATAAAATCTATAAGGTTATCGTCCTATATCGTCAAATGTACTATGATATGCTTGTAGGTTAATTATGTATTTATTAACTTTAGATTGAGTATATGGATGCTAGTGTTATGAAAATTAAAAGTTGCTCTAAGATATGGACTATAAAAAACGCATTCGAAAAACAAACAAATCTTGAGTAAATTGAATATCGAAGAAACCTATTCTCAGGCCCTCAAAAATTTTTTTTTGCACAATTATGCGATTTACAGGCTAGACTTTCATTTTTATTATTTATATAGATTAAAATTACTGTTAACTTATGTGACTTAGAATATTATTCGCAGTCTTTATTAAACCATTATTGTCTCACAGTCGGGCTCGGGTTTTCTCTCAGAATGAGTGATGTAAGCCATAGTCTACCGCGCCGACCAAGTGCGAATAGACTTCACACTGCCACACACCTTTGAAAACTATTTGAAGAATGACTCTCAGGTGTATATCAGGTGTACCTAAAATATTATTCTAATAATGAGATCTTAATAATTTTGAAGGTGGTAGAACCAGTGTAGTTCGACCGGGGTATACACCTATTTCTAGAGTGAAGCATTTTTTGCGTTTCGATGGAAGGGTGTGGTTGATGGCACACTTTCACGTGAAGCGACCATCATAGTTATCGGAAGTAGCAACGCATCTATGTTTGACTACAGATGGAACCCATATTCTGTATGAAGTTGATTACAGATGTCCATCAGGTGGACTGTATGCTTGTTTGCTAATTCAGTTAGATAAAAAAAAATAAGGACTATTTATGTACCAATTAGTTATACTGTCCTCTATCCTGCGTACTAAGCCTTGTAGAACTCAATAGTTGGAAAACGATGTTTCCGTAGCAATCTTGCCTCTCGCTCACACCTTATCATATCTTAATCTAGTGATATGCTCTCTCTGTCTAACTAACGCATATTAACTCTTTGTTTAAACTTAAATTGGATACAAATTACCAGAATTAGTGGTTTCTTTTGTGAGTGTGTAATTAATATGCATAGGGGCTTCTTGAATATTATGAATTTGTTTTCATTGTTAATAATGCTAAATTATCTAGGTGCTTATAATGTTATATTATCGATGTATTATATATATTAAAAATAATACATATACATTTATAACATTATTGATTACCATTATTTTATATAGCAAACCACAAATTCGCACTTGGCCAGCGCGGTGGTCTATGGCCTAAACTCTCACTGAGAGAAGACCCGTGCCCAGCAGTGGGACAATAGCGGGTTGACGAAATATAGCAATGTAAAAATATGGATTATAACATGAATTTCTATTTACTGACGGACCTATGGGGGGACTAGGCGGCGCGGCCCTTATCTAAATTCACTCGTCATACGGCAAAAATACAGAAGAATTAGGATCCGACCCCCTACCCCTCATATAAAAAGGAAATTCATTACAGGAAGACCTTTTTTTAAAAAAAATTCTTCGAAAGGGGTTGACAGGGTCACTTAAATTCAAATACATATAGATTATACTAATTTATCTATTTGTATTAGCAAACAATGGATATGTTAAGGTAGAAAATACTCTTTGGGGTGCCAACAATTTTATTGCGTAGTAATTGCGTAGTATTGCGTAGTAATTTTATTGCGTAGTTATATCTGACCTAAGCCCTGACTGACCCGGCGAACTTCGTTCCGCCTAAAAGTCAAAAATCTAAAATTATTAATGTTCTTCCACCACATTATGCATATATTGTACATAAAAACCTTCCTGCAGAATCACTTTATATAATTATTTAAATTAAAGAAACTGGATTAAATTCCGTAGCGTAGTTTTAAAGATCTAAGCATACATACGGACAGACAGCGGGAAGCGAATATGTTTTATAGTATGTAGTAATATACCTACGCGATATATTTAGAAGTTTTTCTCAAATAGACTTGTTATTACCGAGGACTTTTCTTTCAAAAACAAACAGGCATGCATATGAATGCCTGTTGTGCATTGTACGTGGACATTGTCGCACATGGACATTCATAAACAACTTCATATAGAACAAGGGTTCTTCTCCTGAGGATTAAGATGATCACCTCTTGTAATAACGTGTCGGCAACTACACTCTTGTCCACCAATTCGCCAAAATGGCCAAGTGGCCAGCGCGGTGGACTATAACTCTTTCATTCCGAGAGAATACCCGTGCCCAGCAGTGGGACAATAATGGGTAGACAACCACACCCTTCCATCGAAACGCAAGAGCAATTCTTGCGTTCACACTAGGTATAAGTAGGTGTGGCGGTTGAACGGTACCTCCCCAGTCAAACTGTTCTTCTACCACCTATTAAAACTAAATTTAATCGACTTAATCAACTGCAAATAAATAAATAGTTCATAATTTGGTATATGTATACCTACGTAGGTACCAACTTAGTATAATAGTATTTGTTACCAACTTTGTGAGTTACTTAGATACGGGTGTTTCATTTGGCTAGACATTGTGATAGTTAGAAGTAAAATAATATTCATGTGCTCTAATATTCGTGAGACATTTTGTTTTGATCTTCAGATCTAAGTAGTGGATGGGTATCATCGTATTATCTACTTACCAAATTGTTGTTTACTCATTACAATTAATAAATTAAACATGAAATAACCCATTTCTCACATCATAATAATACTTTTAAAATCCTTTGTTGTACAAAATGGGCACCTTCACATAACTCGACAAAGATTGTTCGTATCAAATGCATTTTAAACATTGTAATAAAGCTCACAATTGCTCAGCGTATAGATTTTATCTATAACTGTCCACTGAACTGTGGTACAGTTCCAGTGGCAACATTTCAAAGAAGTCACCACGTGAGAAATATCCGGGCGAGCTCATTTGAATATTATTCAATTTTCATATTGCATACTGACCGTGATACGTGGAACCGATGGGGACGGCCGTGACTTGGTTGGAGAACGCATCTTGGGTCGCCGACACGTCGCTCGACAGATGGGCATCTTGGCGACACATTTTCTGCGAAAATGTTTGCATAATTAAAATTATTTCGTTCCCAATAATATGGAATTACGTTACTTGTAAACTGTATACAGCGCCATCTGTATCGCATCAGATGAACTAATTGAAGCACTGTGGTCTTGTAGTTGTAAGTAAAGTTTGCAATACACAACAGATGGCGTTAATTTGCAAAAGTCTTAAAAGGTATATAAATAATTGTTGATTTATATAGTAGTAGTAGGAAGTTCTTATGGTACATTATTTTGTTGAACTTATAAAGTGATTCAATAAACTGCAATAATAATTAACTAATTATATTCAAATACTTCCACAATACAATATGCAAATATTTTTCAATTGTAATTCCTTATTTTACTGTATAAACATGTTATTGTTTATAGGCAATTTCATCTCTCGTTTATTTATCTAAACGTGGAAGCCTTAATTGTTTATAAGTTCGCGACTGTTGAATCAAATTTGTTATTTCATTATCTAACTTTCTGTTGGGAGCGCGAAAGTTAATGAATGGACTTTTCACAACAATAACAAATAGATACTGAGTTTGCCCTTTACAATGGTTGAGAAAATTATATTCGTAACGCAACAGAGGTGTAAAATGAAGTATTGAAGATATCAAGTAGGTATTTAATATAAAATAAATATTACGTAATATTGCAATAATTTTTTTTAAACATCTTAATTAGAGCAGATTAAAGCAGTGATAGCCTAATAGTTGAAACTTGCCCTCTCGATCGGGAGGTCCGAGGTTCAAACCCGGGCACGCATCACTGATTTATGTGTGTAATAAAAATTAATTATCACTGCTTTTCGGCGAAGAAAAAAATGTGAGGAAACCTACACACCCTAGAGTTCTTAAAAAAAGTACTCGGAGGTGTGTAAAGTCCACCAATTCGCACTTGGCCAGCGCGGTGGACTATGGCCCAAAACTCTCTCCTCCCGGGAGAACTCGTGCCCAGCGGTGGGAAAATAATGGGTCGACGAAACATCTTAATTTGATTAAGGGTATTGATCTGAGTGGTTTCTCTTTCTTGAAAATATATAAGTAGGTAGTTATGTGCGATACGCCGAATACATTTAAATGCTGAAATATTTCTTGGATTTTGTGTATTCCGCATTCCATATAGGTATATGGTACCTCTTTACAGTTTGTGTATTTTAGTTTAAAACTTTTTGGTTTAGTATGTTAACTTTCAACTCAATATGTAGACGGATGTTTTGACATAAAGTTAAGTATTAATAGGTAAATTAATAATAGGTATTTTTTTTCCTAATAGATGTTTAATAATTGTAATATTTATTTTTTTAATATCTTTATATCTATTATTTTAGCTATATATAATTGATAATCATTTACCGCCTTGCATGTTTTCTGCATAGCCCAATGGTTGACTGGTAGAGAATGCTTCTAGCATTAAGTCCGCTTTTTGTACCATATTTTAGGTATATCATAGTTTAAATAAATAAATAAATAAATTATTTAAAATATTTTTATAGTATGTACCTACTTAAACTAACTTGTTTATAGAATGTTTAGATGTAAATATAAAATCATTATTTTGTGAAACAAGAGATACTGCAATTATATTTACTTTTTGTAGAGATATCTTATGGAGATATTTTACAGTTAATGTAATATAACTTACCTGTAAATCACAACTTTCTCTGTTTCGCTGGTCTTGGCTCAGGTTAATATTTTTCGTTTGCATCTTACACCTGTCAGGTTCTTTGGGTTAAATCTGAAACAATTACATTATTTTATTTTAACAAAATTGATACTTTAACGCACTTCTGTAATAACACAGTTTTAATAATAACAATCAAAGACCTACTGACTTGACTTCTCTCTGGAACCCTAAGAACGATTATAAGGCAAATTCTAATCATAGAAAAATCCAATAAAGAAAAATTTCTGACGTCATTGGATTACCGGATTTGTTTACATATGCATGTGATAGTTATACTATATAAACATTTCAGTAATAAAACATTCTTGGTTCCTGTATAACATCAGTTTCTCTAAGTTTTTTTTGGAATTTAAAGTCAAACACCTTAAAGATACTTCAAAATACTCTATCGATTTTTCAAAATGTACTCCGCATATAGATTGATGATAATTAATATAAGTAACCTAAACTCTAATTAACTGTGCTCCGCTTGGCTTTTATGTCAACAATCGTTAAGTTCGCAACATTCTCACAGGCGAGAAAATAAAATGTGAAAGGTCATTTCAAGAAGATATTAATTAGCGTCATTAAAAGTTCGCTATTTACCTACCGTGTTTTTTGCTTCAATTATAAAATTTTAAATAAATGGGGTACAACCCTTTATTGTCCCACTGCTGGGCACGGGTCTTCTCTCGGAATGAGAAAGTTTTAGGCCGGAGTCCACCGCGCTGACCAAGTGCGAATTCCTGGACTTCACACACCTCTGAGAACTTTTTTTTTAGAACTCTCGGGTGTGTAGGTTTCCTCACGATATTTTCCTGCATCGAAAAGCAGTGATAATACATTTCTAATACGCACGTAAATCAGTGGCGTGCCTGGGTTTGAACCCCGGACCTCCCGATTGAGAGGGCAAGTTTCAACCTATCTAAGCTGTCACTGCTCTTTTCAAATAAATATTACTTTAAAAATCCAAAAATATTCTTTTAATATTCAAAAATAGTAATATATTTATACCTATCCCTAAAAATTTCGCATATAATAATCTTAATATTATAAAATACATTTTAATACAATTGCATTTGACGACCTCCGTGGCGGAGCGGTTACCATACCGGTCTGACGTGCAATGGGTCCCGGGTTCGATTCCCGGCCAGACAGGTATCTGAATGATGAATTTAGATTCTTCTTCTGGGTCTGGGTGTTTGTGTATTCGTCTTGTGTGTGTCCATGGTACCGACGACACAGGAAAAAATCCTACTGTGGGGCTATGAGTGTAGAAAGCATATTTAATATCGTATTTAATTTCATTAATTTTGGAAATCGCTCCTATACATCGCAGCGAGGCGCATTACCAATTTGCATATTCAGATTTGAATGCTGAATGTCTCAATTTTCGTAATGACAGCCCTTACATCAGGAAATTCATTTGCTTAATTGGTTGACTGATGGCTGATTGATATTTTTGATTGAAACTTACTTTATTGTTAATGAAAATATGTATGTTGGCTTTAAAATGACGTAAATCAATATATGATGAGCTCAATTTATGATTACCTACTGAAATAGCAAACGAGCCCGTAGTTTACCTGATGATAAGTGGTCACCGCCATTTATCTGCAACCAACTTTAGAGTGCTTCCTTCTCCAAATTATGGTCGAAATTCGACCGTAATTTAAATTAAAAAACTAAACTTCAAATTGTTCAAAGTAGCACCATTATTTATTTAAAATTTTCAAGTTACTTTGAACGCCGGGTGCGTATAAAGGTAAAATGAGGTTTTTATACTAAGCGGCATTTAAAAGCAATAGCGGGTATTTTAACAAAAGACATCTGTCATTTTTGACGTTATGTGTTTTCATAGTTAGACATTGAATGTTCTATTTCGTTTATTATGTATGTGTTTGTGTCAAATGCAAGGTAGTAAGTTTAATGTGTTTTAGTTGATTTTATGTATTATTTGAAAGAAATATTAGCATTACGCAATCCTTCTCTACATCAATTATAACCGTGCGTAATTTCATATTCCTCCGCCTGCGGCAAGTATCTTCAAAACGAATCACAATTTTTTTTTCACGTATTAATATATAGATTTCAATGAAAAGTCAGACATACTATTATTTATTATTAAGTAAGAAATAATATAAGGCATTTTTTAGACATATTCTATTCCATTTATCCCAACATTCCATCTCTGGAGCTTTCCAGTAATTCAAATGAGCTACTGTACGTTGGTTGTAGGGTGACTACTTTCGCAATAATAGAACAGGACTTGTCTTATTCTTAGTAATAAACGTAATAATTACCTGCAATTCATCTGACGATCATTCAGAGGAACAAAATTATTCTTAACATTATATAAAACATGATTAGCAAAAATGATTACCTATTTAGTTCTTTAGAACATGTAAACAGAAAGGAAAATGACGTATACAAACACATGTAAACATTGTCATATACCTATAGTGAGTTTGACATTTCATATCAATTTTGAATTTGCAGGACAGGTGTCGTTTTTTTCAATCAAAAAACTTTTGTACGTCAATAAAGAGAACATAATTTCCTAAGAATAAGAGAAAGCCCGCACTGATGATTCTTGTCACCGTGACTGTTGCGTCACTGTCACCATGTACGTTAGGTTGTCGTCCGCGGACAAAAAGTCACCTAATTGTCACGCATCCAAATGCGCGCACCTTCATTATGGATAATGTACCCACATAGTGACAGTGACGCAACAGTCATGATGACAAAAATCTCCAGTGCGCGCTATCTCTAATACAGTTTAAACGGTAAGTTTTACTTCTATATGAAAAAAAATGAATTTATGAAAGGGTAAAATCCACGAAATTCAATTAAGGTGCTAAACCTACTCGTGTGATATGATCAGTGTCAAACATCCGTTCCATTTTAATGAGGTGACTTATTCGCTGCGAATTTGAAAATTCTTTGCACAAAAATACGCGAAGGTAGAACATGTCACGGTTTTCCGTGGTCTTGTGATTTTTCTGTAAACATATAAAATTGGTGATATATTTCATGGCGTCTTCTTTAATATATCTTTCACCCCACAGAAAATATATAAAAGTACAAGAAACAATGTTCACGATTACTATAGCAGGAAATCAAAATTTTACAAGGCTTTATCCGATTGTAGTAGAAACAAGCATGTAGCTATCTGATCTGATGATAAGTGGTTACTGCCCCCGTGGATATCTGAAAGCAACTTAAATAAAATCGGGGTTCTACTGAAGTCAATAACAGTGACAGATGCGTTGCTACTCCCGAGGACTAAGATGTCCTCATATAAAAATGAGCCGGTTACAATATAAAGTGTCTACTATGTTTTTTATCTTATTGAAGTAGCAAACGACCATGCAGTCCACCTGATGGTAAATTGTCACTGCCGCCCATGGATTTCTGTAAGCAATTTTATATAGGACACGGGTTCTATCTGAAGTCAATCTCAGATGCGTTGCTTCTCGGATGACGATAGCCTCATATAAAATGACTTAGTAACCATAATTTTGAAACATTTTATTTAAAGAAATCAAAAAAATAAATAACTAGCTATCATGATGAACGCCTTAACTGTCAACAAAATGAAAAAGCAATTAATATTTTCACACTGAGGGTGTGTTTGGAGTGAAACGAATTTGATAACAAAACTTAGAAAGGCTGAACTTTTGCCTAATTGAGTAATCAAGAGAATTTAAATTTAACAAGTTTCCTAATAATTATTTCACGCGAAATTATATTAATTGGCAGTTAAAGTTTTGAAAGATTACTCTTGAAGAAAATGATTAAGCAGCCTAATTTAAATATTTCTCTTTGAATAATTCAGTTGATCTTTGATAAAAGCTGATTAAAAGCGAAAAAATCGCATAATGCAAATTACATTTTAAAAGTGGTACATAATATTTTTTGTTTTCGATGTTATAGATACTAATTTCTGCCTTACTCATGATTGCAATTGTAGTCATTGGTATTTAATTGCACATGTGTTTTGGTTTACAAGGTAAGAAGTGTAAAAAAAATAATCGTGACGAATAGATAACCTCTTCCCTTTGGGAAGTCGGTTAAAAAAGATTTCGAAGTAGTATTTTTTTGGGTCCACAAGAAAATTTTAAGTTAATTGTGATTTTATTATAAACGCTTTCACGCTTTCTACACTCATAGCCCACACACACACAATACATGGACACATGGACAACGAATACACAAAAACACCCAGACCCAGACCATGAATCTAAACTCATCATTCAGATACCTGTCTGGCCGGAAATCGAAGCCAGGACCCTTTGCGCGTCTGACCGGTATGGTAACTGCCCAGCCACGCTAGTCGCCGATAGTTATTAGCACATGGTTATTGACAACTAAAATTAAACCTTATCTAGTGATGTGATCTTGCTTGTAATAGGAAGAAGACTATTATTGTTTTACCGCTGGGTACTGTCTTCTTTAAAAATTTATGGCCATAGTCCATTGCGAGCTGGCTAAGTGCGAATTGGGAGACTTAAGACATCTTCAAGAACTTGTCTTAAATAACGCTTCGGGGTGTAAGTTTTTTCACATTGTTTTTGATAATTAATTTCTATTGCTATTGCCTTGGATTCGAACCTCGAACTTTCGATTTTCAGGCCTAGTTTCAAGCATGACGCTATCATTGATTGTATTTTTGACCGACTTCCGAAAAGGAGGAGGTTATTAACGTTACGTTTTAACTTCTTTAAGTATTGTAAAGTGCAATCGCCCATAAAATTTGGTCATAACCAAAAATATTAATTAAAAAAAATCAGTTTGCAATAGGCAAGCACAAGTGCCGCGCGTACTCGATTATCATTATTCATCATTTATACTTAGGTCCTCAATAAAATCATATTTCAACAATTATTATCTGTTTATCCCTTATTAAATAAGGGAGTGAAAATCCTTTTTTTTCTTTGACTGAAGTAGCAAACGAGCATGCAGTCCACCTGATGGTAAGTGGTCACTGCCGCCCATGGACATCTGAAATCAACTTCATACAGAACATGGGTTCCATCTGAAGTCAATGACAGATGTGTTGCTTCTCCCGAGGACTATGATGGTCGCCTCATGTGAAAGTGTACCGGCAACCATCTACCATCGGATTCTATCGAAACGCAAGAAATGCTTCACGCTAGAAATAGGTGTGGTGGTGGTACTTCCCCGGTCGAAGTACACTGGTTCTACCACCTTGAAACCTTACATCTAGTTGAGTATTATTTCTAAAGCAACATACATATCAAGTTGCGAATATGATGAATCGTATGTAGCGTCTCAATGTACAAAAAGAAATAAGACGAGGAAAATATTTCTCCACCGCAAAACCGACGTGGAATTTTTCGCTAGGGATTTCAATAGTCCTGGGAAGTCAGTGCTACTCAAACTATGTAAGATAAGCCGAGGCCGAGACTAATGTTTTGATACAGGTAAAGTAAGTATTATTTCTTGGAGTACTAGTTCAAAAAGATCTTAAAAGTAGTTGCTACTCATATCAATAGTATTCGATAGTATTTTTATAATAAAAAAGGAAATAATAGAATATTTTTAAATGTTTTGTAGACTTAGATATAAAACTTGATACAAAAATTGTTCTTGACTTATGTTCGAAGAAATAACTTTGTGACTTACATAAATAGCAGAGCTAATGCAAGCCTTTAAGACCTCACAAGGCTACGTTTGAGACAACATTAAAATTTTGAATTAACAGAAGAAAAACAAAAAGTAACCACTTATTCATTTAGAAAATATTTATTACAATTTAATACCAGCCAAATCTACACGTCAGACAACTTGCACAAGCTGAAGCTTGAATAATTTTATTTGAAAAAAGTATAAACAATTTATTATGGATAAAAAATCCCGGTTGAGTACCACTGCCTCCAAATCCAGATCCATCAGTGTCCCGCCAGTCTTTATTACGGGATAAATTTATCGTTTTGCATAACAGACAAGATTGATACAGTGGTGCAATATTCTTTGCTTCTAGAATTTTCATGTTACTCGTCTCCACAAAATTAATAATTCTTTTATGGGTCAATGTATACGCTTTTATAATAAACTACCAATTCAAATCAGAAATTTGTCAATCAATAACTTTAAAGCATTTATTAAGATCAAGCTTAGTCGTAAAGCATAATTATTACAAAATTTCTGATTATATAGATGATAAAACAGCTTGGGACTGAACAATACGTAATTAATAAAATGTCAAAGTGTAGCGTATCCTGCCAAACGTGCTCCTTGTTAGGCCAAATGTAGGGCAGGATACTGGAGCTAACTATTGTTACCCATGTAAAAACAAGATGGCAAATAAAAAAAATAAAAAAATAAAAAAAAGATATACAAAGAAAAAAGACAAACCCACTGAGTTTCTTGCCGGATCTTCTCAGTTGAGGTCGTGTTCCGATCCGGTGGTAGTGTAAAAAAATATATATAAATGTAACTGACAATTTGTAAGCGCCCCCGAAGGCCTATGCAAAATAAAGACATTTCATTTCATTTCATTTCATTTGATTCATTTTCATTTGCTTTTAGGTGGAAGGGTGTAGTTGTCTCGGGAGTAGCAATACATTTGCGACTGACTGTAGATAGAACCCCTGTTCTTTATAAAGTTACTTACAGATGGACTGCATACTCCTTTGCTACTTTAATCTTACAAAAAAGTACGGTTGAGTACCACTGCCTTAAAATCCAGATCCATCAATGTCCTCTCTATCTTATAGGTGGTAGAACCAGTGTAGTTTGCCATACCTCCGCCACACTTATTTCTAGCGTGAAGCAGTTTTTACGTTTCGATGGAAGGGTGTGGTTGCCTGCACACTTTTATATGAGGCGAGCATCTTAGTCCACGGGAGTAGCAAAGCATTTGAAATTGACTTTAGATAGAAATTCATGTTGTATATGAAGTTGCTTAAAGGAGTCTATGGGTGGCAGTGACCATTTACCATCAGGTGGACTGCATACTCGTTTGCTACTTCAATCTTACAAAAAGGACGGTTGAGTACCACTGCCTTAAAATCCAAATCCATCAGTGTGAAGCAACAAGATTGATAAATGGAGCAATATTCTTTACTTCTAGAATGTTTACTCTGATTCTAGAAGTTATATGAAACCAAACTTGTAATGGGTGTATGAAATTGACATAGTAAATTAAAAAAACATGCGTGCGTACAAAGTACACATGTCAGAAGTGAAACTTCTTTGGCGAACTAATTTATAAATCTTGTTTATATTTATACAAATCTAAAACTTTAAATTTCCAAGATTAAGAGGAAGGGAAAAAGGCGTGATACGACGTTCGCTCTGTCTCACTTTTTCTCTCAATCTTTCTCACTCGCTTGCTCCCTACTCTCACTCCACGGCTAGTTGCTCATGCTACGTTCACCCTGTCTTACTCTCTCTCAATCGGTCTCGATCACTCTCTCTCTCTTTTTCTGACACTTCCGTTGCATACCGGCGTGACGTTTCATCTGTAAAAATTTTACCCTCATGCGCCTAAAGAAGTTTCACTTCAAAAACTCGAGTGGTTAAGAAGTGAAGTGAAGTCGAAACTGAAGTGAAGGGCATATGAAACTGAATTTCTACGGTCTGTGGCCTACGGTGCTGGTTAGCGATATATTAAGTTTTTTGTTAATTATAGTTAAGTAAACCTTGTTAACTGTTTGTTGACCCCAAAGTAAAAAATAAAATTAGGGGGCATATGAAACTGATGTAGTGAGCGGTATATCAATTGAAGTAGTGATGAGCGTATGTTAGCATAGTATTTAAGGGTACATGTCACTGTATCAGTAAAGGACATTTTAAGCTGAAGTACTAAAGGGCATATAAAACTAAATAAGTAAATGAACATTACTAAAAACAGAAGTAGTAAAGGTTTAAAATTAAAGACTCCATTAAGTGACGTCCAAAATATACAAAAGTCTCACAACCACAGTATAAATATTGGGAACAGTATGGAAACTGCCTACAAGCGTTCGAAAACGAAACACTTACGCAAGCATACACATTAACGAGGCCACTAAGAGGTTTTCGCAGTGCTTCAGTAGCAAGTTTCCGCGATCTTTTTAAAAATGCCACTGGTGTATTGCGTGGTATACGGCTATCAAATTTAATAATGAAGAACTCCGGACGTGTCGTCGTAGAATAATGTATTTTTCAGTAAATAATTTGTAATTTATGAAGAATAAAGCATTTTTATGTAATGTTTTTTTAAGTACTAGATATCACACGGATTTCCAAACATCTATAAGTATTAATATTAAAATATTTTCCGTATTTCAATCTAAGAATCATAATTATCGTCATGGGATTAAAATGCGAAGCTGTGAGATTACCTACTTATATAATTTGTAAACTGCGTAGATATTACAATTCAATTGATTGGTGACTACATGACAATAAATGCTAAAATAAGTACATAATAATACCACTATTACGAAGGAAATATATAGAGACAGCTCTATTGCTTTAATAGAACTATTTTTAGCGTGAAGTATTTCTTGCGTTTCGATGAAAGGGTGTGATTGCCCTTTTATATGTGGCGAACATCATAGCCTTCAGGAGTAGCAACGCATCTGTTGACTTCAGATAGAACCCATGTTCTGTATGAAGTTGATTACTGATGTCCATGGGCGGCAGTGACCACTTACCATCAGGTGGACTGCATGCTCCTTTGTTACTTCAGACAAATAAAAAAAAATAGAGTGCAGGTAATGATTTTATAAACAAGGCTTAGTTTCCATACTGTTACATATTTGTACTGTGTCACAACCTTGGATACAGAGGTATTACTAAGCCTCGATTATTGATTAGTGGGGCCAGTGACTCGTCCGCTCCTGGACACCGCAGAAACCGCAACTTCCTTTGCCATTCCCGTGGGCCTTACCTTAATAGAATTGTAACTGGGGTGTTGGCTATATAGAATGAAGTATTCACTGTCTTTATAATGATAAATAGCGAGCACATACTTGATACTTTCCCATATTAAGTAACCTACATAGGCTTAGTACCGTAAGATGCTCACGTATTCAATTATTCATATAAGGGACGATATTGGTTAGTTCTTAAAACATAACACGATGTGATTCATCTAAAAACAGAGTTTATTCATAAAATACAAATATGTTTTACATAACTAATATAAATTGAAACTAAAATACTAACCTAAAAACAGAGAATCGACAATCAAATGTTCATGCTTTAGTATTATTATTATTAATTTGAATCCTCTGTTACACATTTACTAATATTAAATTGGATTAAATAACCAATTTCTTTAAAACGACATTTTGCAATAGATCCACTTTTTGACACAGTCAAAGTGGCTCTTAAAACTAAACTTAAAAACATTCTAATAACACTGGCCAGTGTCTACACAAAGCTTACATCTCCCCCCCTCCGAAATGCAAATTTTATCCCATATTGAATAAAATTTTGCAGTTAAAATAAAAACTATAAGTCATTAAGTATTGGGATGAGCTTTGTTACATGATATAGTCCAATTGATCTTGTTCCACGACCGGTATTTATTTTAAAAACTGAATCCGATATTTTTTCTTCTATTTCAAAGGGACCAATTCTAATTTCATCCATCTTTTTTTTGTTTAATTTGTTTCCATAGTCAACATATACCTTATCTCCTTTTTTAAAATCATATTTTAATCTATTTTTGTCAAATAAAGTTTTATTATATTCGTGCGCTTTAATTGACCTTTGGAGCGCTATTTTCCTGTCTTCTTCTAAATTTTTTGTTAATAAATGTTTTTCTCTTAATTCGTCTGGTAACAAGTCTGTAGACTCACCAGATAACAAATATTTAGGAGAAAATCCTGTTACAGAATGGTTTGTCTCATTATATCTATTTCTACATTCTTCTGCTATTTTTGCCCAATTCGTTTTTCCTTTTGATTCATTCATTTTGCATCTTATTTTGTTCACAAGAGTCTGGTTTAGCCTTTCGTTTAAACCGTTTGAGAACGGTGCGTCTACCGCTGTAAGTATTAATTGAATATTTCGGTTCTTAAGGTAATTTCTGAATTCAATCGAATTGAAAGCTGGATATTGATCTGAGAGTAAAATGTCTATTGTTTCTTCTTTAGGAATTTTTTCAATTAGTTTGATAAAGTCTCGAGCGTGTTGATTCTTGGAACATAGGATATATGTATATCTAGTGAAATGGTCAACTAGCAGGTGCAAATATTTTTTTGTTGATCTTTGACCACCAAATCCTCCTATTGTGTCCACTGACATTATTTGAAAAGGTTTATTTGCTGGGCCTAACTGCGACAGAAAACCATATTTCCTATTTAACCTTGTTTTATTTTTTATACATATCTCGCAGTTTCTGCATATATTTTTTATATTTTCCGATAGATTCGGTGCAATATAAAATGGTTTTATTTTAGATTCTGTTTGGTTAATTCCAGTATGACAATATTTTTCATGTGTCTTTTTTATTATAACTTTACTGTAGTCTTCACTTAGAATTATTTTTTTCCTATTTTTCCTACTTTTTTTATAATATATTCCATCTTCTAAAATAATACTTTGTGCATTTCTTCCTATTTTTAAATTTTGTTCTTGATCATATTTTATGTCATGAATATTAATAATATTTACCACCCTTAAGTTTTCTTCATTATTTTCATCTATTTCTAACACCGGGTTTCTACTGAGACAATCTGCTTCTGTATTATCTTTACCCGGAAAATATTTTATTTCGCAATTATATTGTGATAGATAATGAGACATATCTCCTAATTCGTCGTCAGGTCTGTTTCTAATGTTTAACTTCTCTAAAGGCTTGTGAACTGTATACACAGTAAAATAGTTTCCAATCAACCAATGTTGCCAAAACTTTATGCTCTCTTTTATGGCTAAACATTCTAAAAATATTGCTTTTTTATTTTTTTGTGATTCATTTAGTTTTTTCGAAAAATAAGCTACCGGTTTTTCTTCGCCATTATGTTGAATTTGTTTCAAAACGGCTCCTATTCCTACTGCACTTGCATCTGTATAAATAAATATTGGTCGTTGTGGATTATAAATGGCTAGTATTGGTTTGGAACATAGGTAATCTTTAATTTTCTGGAATGCGTCCTCACACTGTTTGGTCCAATTAAATATTTGATCTTTTCTCAGCAATTTATGCAAAGGGTCAAGTACTACTGAGACATTTGGAATGTATTTCCCATAAAAATTAATTTTCCCTAAAAATTGTCGTATTTGTTTTCTATTTTGAGGAGCAGGAAATTCTTTTATTGATTTCAAATTATCTTTCATAGGTGTAATCGTATTCTCCTGTAATATATGTCCTAAATATTTTACAGAGCTAGATGCAAACTTACATTTTGTGACCTTCAGTCTGAAACCTTCTTCTTGAATAGCCTCAAGCAATTTTTTTAAATGTGTGATATGTTCATCAAATGTCCTAGAAAAAATCAGTATGTCATCTATAAAATTGACAGCAAATTCTCTCAGGCCGTTTTTTCTTATAATATTACTTAAAATCCGTTGAAATATGGCTGGTGATGTTTTAAGGCCGAAGGGTAAACATGTCCATTGGTAATGACCTTCTTGCGTTACAAAACCAGTTTTGTGTCGATCTGTTATTTTCAGTGGAATGGACCAAAAAGCTGAATTTATGTCTAGAGTTGTGAAATACTTACAATTTATTGTTTTTGTTATTAAGTCCTCTATGAGAGGAAATGGTTGCGATTGAGGTATAACTATTTTATTTAAATCTCTAAAGTCTATACATAATCTACTTTTTTTTCCTTCGTCCCTTTTAAAAGCTAAGGTAACAGGTGCTGCGAACGGACTGTAGGACTCTTCAATTAGTCCATGTTTTAAAAGTTGTGATATTTGATTTTCTATTTCTATTTTGTCTTGGATTGAACACCTATATGGTCTCTTATAACAATATTTTTCAACTTTTAAATCTATACAGGCTTCATACTTCTTCACTCTTCCCGTGTCATATTTATTCTTGGCAAAAATTTCAGTGTAACTATCTAGTAACATATTTATTTGTTTTCTTTGATCAGCATTTAAGTGTTCTATATCTGTATTAAATTTGTTCGTATTTATACCTTCATTAAAGTTTACCGCATATTCTTTTTCTTCTATATTTATTTCCATATTTTCAGTTTGTATATCTTCATATATATTTTTTCTGCTCATTTTAAAATTGTCTAGCTTTTTTATTTGGATATTTAAATTCTCATCATGAGTCAACCCAAAGTTATGTATTGAATCCAACCCTAGTATTAAATCATACTCAAAATTTTCATTTTCAAATATAAATGCATTGATTTTAATCTTCTTATGCAGTAACTCCGCATCCAATGTAATAAATCCTTTAGTTTTACCCCCTCCACTTATTGTTTTTATTGTATTATAACAATTTGGCTTCATATTCTTCACCTGAACTAATTTTGAATTTATTAATGTTATCCGTGAACCAGGGTCATACAACCCCTTGACTTCTAATGTGTTATTTAGCAGCACTGTAATTTCAATTAGTGGAGGGAATTTTAGTTTTTTGGATCTTCATCACTAAGTTCAACTTTTAATATTGAATTAGAATTAAAGTTTTTATCTTCGGTCATCTTTTTATCATAGTTATACCAGCAAACATTCTCTGGATGAAATCTATTTAATTTTCCTCTATTTTCACAAAAGCTACACATTTTTTTTCCTGTTTGTTTTATTTCTTTTTTACTATATTTATTTCCAACGCTTAAGTTTTTCCTTATGTCTTTATTTCTTATTAAACTTTCATGTCCTCTTATGCAATTAAATAAATCGTTTACTTCCTTAAGACTTTCTCTGTCTATTCTATCCATTATAAAGTTTGGTAGACCAGTGGCAATCAAATAAATCATAGTTTGTGTATCTATTGAATTGTTTATTTCTAGTAGCAGTCTCTCTTTTTTAAGAGCATATTCTAACATTGATCCTTGTATATATTTAAAACTCATAGCGTACCTGATTGATGACCAACTTTATCTGCAAATGTTTCACTAAGACTTTTCTTCCATACAGACCAATCTGAATCTATAGTATGTTTGATTATCATTGAGCTGTACCAATCCATACAAGAATCTTCCAATAGTAATTTTAGAATCTCTATTTTTTGTATATCTGTATCTATGTCTAAACGTACACATTCACTTTCAAAATTATTTAACCATTGTTCAACGTTTGTTGTATTTCTCGAAAATGCCTGTATTGAAAATTCTGCTCGTAATTTCATCTTATTTTCCTTTTTTTTAACGGCGTTGGCTCTGTTGATAAGGGCTCATTACTTTGTTCTAATTTCTCAAGTAAAAATCCATCAATTTGTAAGTTTCCATCATCCAAATATGTTGATTTCATTTCCTTGGTTAACGTTATCCAAACTTGTCTCTTATCATGCCTTTTCTGAAGCGATTTTTTTATTTTGTCAAATATTTCATGTTTTATTATTTCTTTATGTAAATGCACTGGTTGATACTCCTTAGGCACTACAAAAGTTTGGTTTTGTGTATCCATAATAGAGGTTATGGCGTAAATACTTGTTTTATTATCATCCGGTTTGGCTTTTACAACAAATTCAAATTTTAATTTCTCCATTTTGTTGGTTCTTATATAAGTAAAATAATTTTCTTTACATGTATATGAATTGTCGATTTATAAGGGACGATATTGGTTAGTTCTTAAAACATAACACGATGTGATTCATCTAAAAACAGAGTTTATTCATAAAATACAAATATGTTTTACATAACTAATATAAATTGAAACTAAAATACTAACCTAAAAACAGAGAATCGACAATCAAATGTTCATGCTTTAGTATTATTATTATTAATTTGAATCCTCTGTTACACATTTACTAATATTAAATTGGATTAAATAACCAATTTCTTTAAAACGACATTTTGCAATAGATCCACTTTTTGACACAGTCAAAGTGGCTCTTAAAACTAAACTTAAAAACATTCTAATAACACTGGCCAGTGTCTACACAAAGCTTACATTCATAATTGGTTATTTTTGAAATATATCTCATATTTTAGGAGTAGAATTTTTAAATTCATGAAGTAGATGCCTCATTATATTATGTATCCAGAAAGACATATAATATATATTATCGGATTTGCTTCAAAAATTCTCTTCTAAAACTGAAAATTCTATCTCAGTATGTAAGAGCAGTGATAACCTATTGGTTGAAACTTGCACTCTCGATCGGTAGCTCCGAGGTTCAAACCCAGGGACGCACCACCGATTTTTCTGAAACTATGCGCGTATTAAGAATTAATTATCACTGTCGTTCAGTGAAGGAAAACATGGTGAGAAAACCTACACACCCGAGAGTTCTTTAAAAAAAGTTCTCGGAGGTGTGTGAAGTCCACCAAGGACTTCACACACCTCTGAGAACTTCGTACTTGGCCAGTGTGGTGGGCTATGACCTAAACTCTTCATTCTGAGAGAAGTGTCCCAGCAGTTGGACAATAATGGGTTGACGAAATATTTCTAAATCATAAAAAAACAGCTGTCCAGATTTATTGTTTCTAGCTTGATTGGGCCAGGCTTAGCGGCGACGAGTCAGTGAATCAGGATATTTGTGGGGTGTAAAAGAAGTAGTAATCGATTGAATGAAAGTAAATTATCGACACGATCGACTGTCGACATCATTTACCCTAAAAGTCCCATCTTCGAGTATATCATTTTGACGTACAACCCAACGAAAATTCACTATTTCTTTCACACTTTTGATTGGATTGTCGTGACCGTTCGAACTCAGTGGATGTCAAGACCTATTAGAGCCCGGCTGCGTCGTTGAGAGGTGACCCGTATCCGATATGGAATAATAATGGGTCAAAAACGACAACAGCATGTCTACAATCAGGTAGGTACTTTACTAATCCCTTTTCATAAATAATATATATGAATAATAGAGCAGTGATAGCCTAATGGTTAAAATTTGCCCTCTCAATCGGGAGGTCCGAGGTTCAAACCCAGGCACGCACCTCTGATCTATGTGCGTATTATACATTAATTATCACTGCTTTTCGGTGAAGGAAAACATCGTGAGGAAACCTACACACCCGAGAGTTCTTAAAAAAAAAGTTCTCGGAGGTGTGTGAAGTCCACCAATTCGCACTTGGCCAGCGCGGTGGACTATGGCCTAAAACTCTCTCATTCCGAGAGAAGACCCGTGCCCAGCAGTGGGACAATAATGGGTTGACGACGATATATGAATTATTCAACTAACAACTGATTCGATGCGGTAATCGGTACACAAACAATAAATTTGATCCATCAACAATATGCCTCGGTTATGTAAATGTTTCCTTGTTCGTCTTCAACAGTTTATATGCATTGGTTCATCATTACTACTTCCCTATTTGGGATATTTAAACGTTTACGGCTTGAGTTACAATATTATTATTAGTTATAATTACAACATTATTATTAGTTGAGTTACAATATTACAGTTAGTTATAGATAGAGTTATTTATTGTATTTTTTTTTTATTTTTTTTTATTTGACTGAAGTAGCAAACGAGCATGCAGTCCACCTGATGGTAAGTGGTCACTGCCGCTCATGGACATCTGTAACCAACTTCATACAGAACATGAGTTCTATCTGAAATGAAACACAGATGCGTTGCTACTCCCGACGACTATGATGGTCGCCTCATGTAAAAGTGTGCCGGCAACCACAGCCTTCTATCGAAACGCAACAAATGCTTCACGCTAGAAATAGGTGTGGCGGTGGTACTTTCCCGGTCGAACTACACTGGTTCTACCACTTTCAAAATTTTACTTTTTGTTTTCTTATTAGGCACCGCCTAGGCACCACCACCACACATATTCCTGTTTCATAACAGCGGTGGTAAGCACTGCTATAAAATATATGGCAAATAACATTATATTTTTACCCGACTCCATCAGGAGGAGGGTAATGTTTTTCCAGCGTATGTGTGTTTTTTTATGTGTATTCCTTTATCAACATCCTTTACAATGTTAGTTACCGTACTGCTCCGAAACGGCTTGACGGATTTTTACCAAATTTTATATGCATATTTAGTAGGTCTGAGAATCGGCCAACATCTATTTTTTACCCTTAATTTTTTTAAATTGTTTTATGACAAAACAACGTTTGCCGGGTCAGCTATTATATGTATAAAATATAAGAAAAACATTTCCCTCCATCTATAATGTTTATCGCCATCTTTTTTTTAATATTTTCATTTACCTGTTGATTATGGTAATATTGAATCGGAGTACGAAATCGAATTGTTATTGTGTAATATTTCCGTTAATGTTAACGGTAACAACATATTTAAACACGCTGTATTTTTTCCTTGTCCTAATTAATCAGGTGGGCAATGTCTTAATTAATAAAGACTTCCGTAATTGCGATTCGAGTACAAATTTAAAAATGAGAGCAGCATTACGGTACAGTTTAAACAAAATGAAAATCGTTGTCAATAATGTGATTGAAAATTTGGTTTAATTTTATATTTGCGAAGAATTAAATATTATGCGATTGAATTAATAAAATTATAATCAAATGTAGATGTTAATAATGCATTAATGACTTTCAACCATGAAAAATAGATTTATGAATGAATCGTTCATTCATTAGTTAATTAATACTGTTTAATTTATTTGATTAAAGTTTGATCGAGAATTTATTGATCTGATTGAAATAGTAAACGAGCATGCAGTCCACCTGATGGCGAGTGGTCACTGTCGCCCATGGACATCTGTAATCCACTTCATATAGAACATAGGTTCTATCTGAAATTCAGCCCGGATCCGTTGCTACTCCCAAGGTTTTTTTTTTGGCAAATGTGTAGTTACTGTTGGCCCTAGTGGCCTTTACAGCTTCACCGAGTTTTTTATGGCGAAGCTCGAGCCGGGACAAAAAGACTGTGGGCTGGAAGGGAGGGATGGCTTTGGTCCCCGTTTCCGGTTTCCATGACCTTCCTCCTTCACTAGAGGGAGGGACAGTTGCGGACCCGGCTAATGTTGACGCACTCCCGAGGACTAAATGGTCGCCTCATATAAAAGTGTGCCAGCAACAACACCCTTCCATCTAAACGCAAAAAAGCTTCACGCTAGAAATAGATTCTGCCACCCACAGACATTTGTAAGCAACTTCATACAGAACAGGGGTTCCATATGAAGATGGAACCCAAGTTATATTTCTATTTGAAGTTGCTTACGGATGTCTATGGCCGGTAGTGACCACTTACCAATACATGGACCGCAACTGGTTTGCTATTTCGATCAGATAAAAAAAAATAGTGCCATCCCGATCGAACTACACTGGTTTCGTAAAGTACTCATTAGTTAATATTTGGAAGTGTGGATAAAGAAATAAGTATGAATAAATGATTAAATAATGATTCTCAAAACAGGAAAAGAAAGCATGAAGGGGCCTATGCATGTGCCGATTTCCCTAACCATCTATTGTGCATTACACAATTGTCACTTGGGAATGGAGCCTAATGTGGACACGCCTTAACTGTTTCTTATCGCTTGCTATTCCCACGGACTTTCTACAAAAGTACTGTTACCAGGAAAAAGTCATATTTTTATGTTAACGAGGGAAGAAATAAGCATGTACTGCCACGCCTATTTCTGCCTTAAAACAGTGTTAACGTTGCTGTGTTGTAGTTTGATATATATAAGAATGAGGATGAAACATTACAGCATGCAGTGCATTTGATGGTTAGTAACTGCCGAGTAAAACCTCACCATTTCGCACTTGGCCAGCGCGGTGGACTATGGCCTAAAACTCTCTCATTCCGAGAGAAGACCCGTGCCCTGGAGTGGGACAATAATGTGTTGATGATGAACTGCCGAGTATCGTCATCGGTAAGCATCTCCGCACGGAATGACGAGAGTCAGCGTATTTGCCCTTTTACCCATAATTTCGCAATCCTTACAAATAAACGAATGAAGCAACAGAAGTTCATGAACAACTCACCGCCTCACCAACACACACAAACACACATTCACCACATGTGCTTAATAACTTAATATTTAATTATGTTGATGTAAAGTATGGCTTGTTTCCTGCCCACTCCTGAGGACGATGGAAACCGTATGGAAGTCAGCCAGCATTTACATGAACTTCTTCACGCAACTAATAAGCTTTCCTAGTCCTTTCCGATGGAACTTTACTGGTTCTACCATTTATATTGGTCCATACTTTTCAAAGAGTCCTTGGTATGAAAAGTAGCAAATGATTATCGTTGTGTGTCATTGTTATAACACCTGTTTATTCAGAGAATAGCTCTTACTACATGTAATGCAGGTACAGATATAGGTATAGGTATTGGTATGGCGATACCGGTAGCGATACCGAGAAGAGTTCTATGGTTAACAAAACAAACAACAAATATTTCAGGATTTGTTATATCCTCATCAATTTCTAACTTGAAGCAATTTTTGTGTTTTGTTAGAACAGTGTAGTTGCCTACTACTCGCTTTAGTAGGTGGTAGAACCAGTGTAATTCGACCGGGGAAGTACCATCGCTACGCCTATTTCTAGCGTGAACCATTTCTTGACACACACTTTTACATGAGGCGACCATTATAACCCTCGGGAGTAACAACGCATCTATGACTGACTTCACATAGAACCCAGGTTCTGTTGAAGTTGCTCACCGATGTCTATGGGCGGCAGTGACCACTTACTATTAGGTGGATTGCATGCTCGTGTACTACTTCAATCAGAAAAAAAAATCTTTTAAATGAGCCGACAATTTCTGTCTTTAAGCGCAGCAACGCATCTGTGATTGATTCAACACAAAAACCTTGATTTAAACTTATAAATATCCCTTGACAAAAGTGACTACTTACCGTCGGACAGCATACTCGCTTCAATCTTATTAAGAAGCGCAATAATGAGTGAATTAAATATTCAGTGTTCCCACGACTCCTTCCTGTATTGTATTAAGGTAATCACAATTCAACATACATTATTGTTACGGTTAGCCGAGATACAGATTATTTCCGTTATTGCAGACAAACTGTCAAAGTAATTGAAGCTTTCGACCGGTCGGGTCACTTAATAAGCATCCATCCATCCATCCAATTTAATCTGTCGACGTGATCATACAACGGATTAATCTGGTTTTAATGTATTTTTTGTATGTATAGCAATTAATGAATGTATCTTGAGTATATTTGCTTATGTACAGTTGATTTTTAACGATAGTGATATCCATATTAAAGAGAATAGAGGAAAACTAGTTATGAAGCCAATTTTGGTATAAAATAAACCTGTATGATTAGATGAGATTTTATTAAAAATAAATCCGGGAATTAAGAATTTATTAAAAAAACATTCTATAATTGAATAGAATCCTTATATGAATCAAATGTTGGAAAAGTAATTACGAACGACAAATGAAACGAATGGATTCACTGTTGACTTGAAATTAAACGAACTATTCATACGTTAAAACGATCGAAATTTGACTGTTATTTAAATTAAAACAACTAAACTTCATATTGTCGAAAGTAGCACCAATATTTCTCTAATTTAATAAATTTGAACGCACCCGTTAAAGGTGGAAAGAAATATGTTTATTAACTAAGCTGCATTTTAAAGCAATAGCGGGTATTCATAATTCATAATTCATAATTCATAATTCATAATTCTTTATTGCATAAATATGGTATTACATAGGATGTTGCACAATTATTACAGTTCAATCATATTTCACCGGTTAAGGTATGCAATTTTGGGTTCTTAAGAAATATTTTATAGATTTTATTACAATATTAAATATCATTAAATTAAGTTAATTACAGAACCAATATAAATATTTTGACCAAATATTTTGACAAAGACATCTGATCCTTTTGACGTTATGTGTTTTTTCAAAAAGAATACAAGTTTTTGCTTCACGTATTAATATATAAATTTCATGATGTACTATTATGGTAGGTATATGACAAATGTGTTTTGTATTGTACAGATATTTAGGCACTAATCATAACCCATAAAATGACATTAACTAGAGTCTTGTTAATAACATGATATTAACTAGAGTCTGTTAGTCAACCCGAACAGATTTCCATCACCTTCAAAAATCATAGAGGGTAACCTCAAAAGGTGGTCTCAAAGTGGCTCTACATCCGTTTGTAAGAAGAGAGAACAATTATCGCCCTCAAAAGCCTGTGCATAATAGCCGGAGGGCCAATTACGAGCCATTCCATTCACAAAATTGCTTCTGATTCGCGGTGCATATGCGAAGCATGGATTTTAAGCATAGCTCTACGCAAGGTGATGTAAATCCAAATGTTTGGAAAAATGTTTTTTTTTTATGGATAATTCTTTTTTACGATAGGAATGAATGTAACATATCTTAACCTGGCTTTAAATTTTAAAATTTACTTTAAAATTTAATACTGACATAGCTAAAGTCGATGCTATGGCCTATATTAAAATTCCTATAATATACACGCTTACACGCTTTCTACACTCATAGCCCCACAGTAGGAATTTCTCCTGTGACGTGGGTGCCATGGACACACACAAGACGAATACACAAACACCCAAACCCAGAACAAGTATCTAAACTTATCATTCAGATACCAGCCTGGCCGGGAATCCAACCCGGAATCCGTTGCGCGCCAGACCGGTATGGTAACCGCTGTGCCACGCTGGTCGTCATAATGCATGTTAGAGATGTTTGGAATATCAGTGTGTAACAGATTTCAAAATCATGTAATACATTTACAAATTAAGATCATCTATGTTGACCTTAGATCTCAGTTAGAGCAGTAAAAGCCTAACATTAAAAGCTCGTTCTTTCACTCAAGGTTTAAGTCTCGAAAACCAGATATGCACCAACGATTTGTCAAAAGTTATGTGCGTATAAGAAATTCATTCATTATTATTGCTTTGCGGTGAAGGCAAACATCGTGAGAAAACCTACATACCTTAAAGATCTTAAAAAAATGTTCAAGGGTGTGCGCATTCGAGCATAGTGGATTATGTTCTGAAACGTTCTCGTTCTGAAAGAAAACTCGAGCCCAGCACTCTGACAATAATGAGTTTTATTATATTTATAAATGTGCAGTTAGTATTATCACAATAATATAATTTTATGTGATTTTAGAGCAAAATTATCTCAGAATTGAGATAATACTTAAACCTACATCATATGAAACTTTTATTTGCGGTACGCAAAATAGCGTATTGTAAGTATCCCTTACACATTAGGTATAACAAGTATTTTTACTTTTTTATAAGATGAAGTAACAAATGACGTATAAACGTGTGGCGGTGGTACTTCCCCGGTCAAACTACACTGGTTCTACCACGTTGAAACAGCTCGCTTTACATTTACAAAAAATCTGTTAATTTTAATATATTTGGGTCGTCTAGCACCAATTTGCATACTTGGTTATTATTTGTTTTCTTTACAGTACTTATTAATTACTCTTGTTTAAGTTCTTTTAAGTTTGACAGTTGTATGTTTTACCGATACAGCAAAAACAAAAACACGTTCCTGGTATGATGACCTCTTTGATTCTTTGTGATTTAAAAAAAAAATCATTAGAATAACCGTTACAATAAAACATATTCCGTGAATTAATTAACTGGATATCACTTATAGTTTAAAAAATCCTTTAAATGTAGGACAGATTGACAGATGACGGAAATTCAGTGATAGGGTTCAGAATTTATAAAAAATATAATTATGTACTAGATATAACAAGGGCATTCACGTTACGACGGTCGCACGAAATGTCGCACTAACTACGGTCGTATGCGACAATTTAAGTCGTGAATGCCTTGGTCCTAAGGCGGACTGTACGACGAAGGTCATGTTACAGGACCATTAAAGTATTCAACTTGAATTGTCGTTGCGACAGTCCATTCGACAGTCCGTGCGACCGTTGTTACGTGAATGTCCACCTTAACATGTTCTCTATAAGAAGTCATATGCTGCCTAACTAGCAGTAAAAGTCTAGAATTAATAAAGGTGGTAGATCTCCTCATATTTATTTCTGCCTTTTAATATTAACACTTGTGTTTTGGTGTGATAGCCGTGTTAAGGTGTTCCTTGTACGTATAAGCATGTGTATACTTCCGTAGGGTTTCAACGAAGTCGTCAATTGTATTTGCGATAGACTTCAGGATTTTGTCATCTGGATCATGTTCATACTGATGCCCATGAGCCATAGTTATCGTCAGGTCGACAGCATAATCGTTTTCCTCTATTTCTTTTAATAATGTAAGTCCCGCTATAATTTGTACAGAAAAAAAAACCAACATAAGAAATTTATGATGTACCTTAGGACCTCAAGTAATGCGGGCTTGCTCTCCATGTTGTAGATAAGCGTCAAATGAATTGTATTTTAAGCTATTGCATAGCTTTTATCGCGGGCTTTCAGCGCGGCGACCGAATCAAGAAATTCCGTCACGAAAAAACCTAACACCCCCCACTCCGCCTACCATGTAGCGCGTCCGAGCGTTCGCTTCACGTGTATGTACGTATATGTTACGACCGTACGAAGCTCGCACGGATCGAGATAAGCCGCTCGAAAATCGGACGAATATGTACGCAGTTGTTTGTGAGAAAGTATATACCTAATATCAAAGAAAAATACTTGACCTATTATGAAACAAAAAAATACTGCATAAATAAATAATTACCGCCGATGGACCTTTGTAACCAAGTAAAGTATATGACAGATACGTTGCTACTTCCGAGGACTTAAATAGGTGCCTTATAAAAAAGTGAGCTGGCGATACGCTTCAACCGAAACGAAAAAACTGCTAGAAATAAGTGTGGCGGTGGTACCTACCTTCACAGTCCAACTATACTGGTTCTATCTGTAAGTTCCTACCTGCCTACCTATGCTCTACCTATTCCTACCTATGTTCATATGCTTCTTCAACATAAAAAAGATGTTTTAAAGGATATACAATACCCAGAACAATTGTCGGCGGACGTTCAAAGGGTTACCCGGTTAGCTGGATAACATAATAGTCCGCAGACAATTACGACCCATTTCATTCACAGAATCTCCGCCACGCTACGGGTTACATTCGCTACGGACTAAGAGAGCTTGCACATTGCTCCGATCTTAGGAATCTATATCTACTAAATAGAAATGTAACACTAAATTACTGATAAAGGACAGTGGGTGGAGTACCTCCATAGGTATAACTGTAACAAAAATAAGCACTTACAGTTTCTATGGGCCAAATAGGAGATGAAAATGTGTACTTATAAAAGTACAATTTAATTGAAGGGGAATAGGTTCCTTTAAAAGGTATCCGACGCCGTGGGAGCGATGCAGTTATCTTGGATTTTTACCGCACTAAAACCCCTCCCAGTGGCCGTCCTGGGCGCTACAAACAGGACTCCGAATCTCCAAAGGAACGCAAGCGCGTTGCCCTATCGGGCTCCTCCCAGGTGAGTAGCTAGGCTCACCGCTCCGTCTGGTCTTCACGACGGTATGCATCCACGCAACCCGGGAAGCCCCTATTAGTCGTCTCTTAAGACAGGCAGTGGATGCCGTAGCCATATTCTGATCCCGGAACTACAGGGTGCATTTCGATGGAAAAGTGTGGCTGCCGGCTCACTTTTATACGAGGTGACCATTTTAGTCCTCGGGAGTAGCAACGCATCTGTGATTGACTTCAGATAGAACCCATGTTCTGTATGAATTTGATTACAGATATTCATGGACGGCAGTGACCACTTACAATCAGGTGGACTACATGCTCGTTTGCTACTTTAGTCAGATAAAAAAAATCCATGGATGGTAGTGACCACTTACAACCCATTTGTTAATAAAGGATTTTTTTTAATTTGAATGAGGTGCACTGAATGCTTGTTTCTACGATCAATGAGATAAAAAAGCGTATAATAAAAAAATAACAAATTACTATTTGTCAAATACAAATCTCAAATCCTAACAAAACGTTAAATCTAAGTGTATAAGTGTCTTAACAAATCTCTGCCTACAGATCGCGTTCAACCCGCCCGATTATATTCGAACTCATATAAATTTAACGGCCGCTACGAGATAATTGAACCGGTTTTTTGACTACGCCTGTATCGATTGACCTTACACGGTTTATGACCCTTTACATATACTAATTCAAAAATAATGGTGATTTTGAAGTCATATTACTAACCGCCAAGTGATAAAATGTACATCGCTCGACCGGAGAGTTACCATACATATGCTCGTCAAATCTTTTTTGACATTAAATAAAAAATAAAAAAGACCAGCTATTTCTAAATTTAATTTTCAACACCCGTAAAGAAACCAAAGTTTGGAAAGTTTTAACCGATTCGCCTTAACGAACAACAATTTGAATATGCTTCAAAATTCCTCAACTTCTCAGAAAACTATACCTCCCCAAAGAACAGTTATTCAAAACCGAGTTCCCTAAGGAGTCCCACTAAAGTCCCTGGGCTCCAACTAGGACAAACTTCTTGAATGGTAACTCGAGAAGCTTCAAAGCTTTTCGTTCTCAAAGTTAATTTCCCTGTAAAAGCCCCGCCATTAGCATAGCAAACGTCTTAAAATGAAATACAAAAAACTCATTTCGTTTCTTTCAATATCAATTGAGATCTTGGGGATAAAGGTGTTGTTCGATCTATAACATGAGAGAAGGACGTCGAGGGGATAGTGAAAACAATGTTTAAAAGCATATCTTGATCTTGATCAATGTAGTATTTTTTAAATAACTTGGTAACTATAACAAACATGGACTTCACTTAAAGAGAAATATATGCATGAGATTTTTAAAACGTCAACAAAAAAAATCTGATTCTTAAAACCTCTGCTACGCCTACCTTCTAAATGATCGAGGAAGAAATTATGTACATGACAATGGATTTTAGAGGGGTCCTAGAGCCTTTTTTTATAATAATGACGTAGCAAACGGACTGCATCCACCTGATGGTAAGTGGTCACCGTCGACCATAGACATCTGTACGCAACTTAACATAGACCATAGGTTCTATCTGAAGTCAATCACAGATGCGTTACTAGGATGGAGGAACTAGGATGGTCGCCTCATATAAAAGTGTGCCGTCAACCACACCCTTCCATCGAAACGCAAGGAATGCTTCACGCTAGAAATAAGTATAGCGGTGGCACCACCCCGGTCAAACTACACTTGTTCTACCACCTTCAAATTTTCTATTAGAAATCCTCTCCCTTCAGTGTACACCGCTATGGCAGCTCGTGACCTTGTGTGTTGGGTCATAATATACGTATCTGATTCTGTTCCCCGATTCTTATCCCAGCGTATTTCATTATCTAAAAGTACGTTAATTGTTAACGAGAAAGATCAGTGTCGCTTATCGCATACCCATTGTAATCGAACATGTTCATTAAATGTAAAAAGATGAATAAGCTCTGTTAAGTAAAATTTGAAGACTGTTACTCATTTTGCTTAATTTACAATCTGCATTTTATCTTTGAATATTCAGGTTTCCTTTAAACATTTTAAATTGTTTAAAGGATATAAAATGTTGAATTAAACATTAATTGGTAATATAAACAAATACTAAAAATAAACCTCTCTTTAACCCTCTTAGGGGTGGAAGTTTAAAAAATACCTTTTTACTAGATAACCCACACTACGTAAGCGATGCGAAACCTTTTGTGAAAACTTATTAAGTTTGGACAACCTTAAGTTTAGTATTTTAGGCCTGACTATATTTAGCCCAAAGAGTCTTTACAATCCTTTCAATTATAACCGTAGAGAAAAAGATGTTATATTATTTACTTATAAGCAAATAATATAATAATCTCAGACATATCTTATAATGTCAATTGTGCATATATCTTATCCCAAAATAATGAAATAAATTAGTAGCGACCATCTGTGATTGAGTTCAGATAGAAACTTTGTTCTATATGAAGTTGCTTACAGATGTCCATGGATGGCAGTGTGCACTTACCATAAGGTGAACTACGTGCAACGACTAATTCAATCATACTAATATTATAAAGGCTTGTTATTAATTATATTATAATTATTATGTAAAAATAATGATAAAAAAAAGATATTTATAAAGACTAAAGTTTGTGAGTGTGTATGTTTGTTACTTCTTCACGTCTAAACGGCTGGAGCGATTTTCATAAAATTTGGTAGGAAGTTAGCTGATACTCTGGATTAACATATATACTTTTTACTGTAGAAAAATATCTTATTCCCACGGGATCGATTCGTTAACGCGGGCAAAGCTGCGGGATTCCATTACTATTATATAAAATGCTATATTTATGATTTTTCAAACGAAAATACTTTCTAACTTGACTATAGTATTCAAGTAATTATTCATAACGTATTGACAAACGGGTATTGACCGAAAGAGTAATTTCCAATACGAAGTACTTATTATAAGTAATTTATATAGTTAGTAAATTCATCGAGCTTAACGATTAAGGCACGTTCACAGCTATACCTAAGCGATACGACAATCGCAATGCGTAAATAAGCAAGAAGCTTTTGCCTTATAATAACTGAGTCAGGCGGTATTTTTATCTGGAGGGTGTGCAAAGGAAGATACAAGATGATTCTACCTAATCCTCATGGGTGGAAAATTATACGTGGTCATCACGTAAGATTTTAATCTTACAGTAGTTATTCATGAAAACTTCAATTACCTCCATGATAACAGATTTTCACAGGCATAATATTCTAAGCTTTTTGTATAAGAATGAAGTATCAAACGAGCGTATAGTTCGCCTGATGGTAAGTGGTCACTGCCGATTATGATTACCTGTAAGCAACTTCCAGGTATTCATTCACGGTTCTCGAAGACTAATAAGGTCCCCTTTATAACTGGGACCCAGCAAATACATGCTTTCACTGAAACGCAAAAATTGCCTCAAGCTAGAGATAGGATGTGGCCTTCGAAAAGGTGTAAAATAGAAATAGACAAATAAAAGTCTAAACCGTTTAAACAGAAATGGACTACATCAGAATAATAGACTAGAAAGGTACCAGGTTGAAGAGTCAGTATAGTTCGACCGGGAAGGTACCACCGCCACAGTTATTTCTAGCGTGAAGCAGTTCTTGCGTTTGGACTGCATGCTCGTTTACTATTTCAATCTTATAAAAAAACTAGTCCCGGCGGACTTCGTTCCGCCTAAAATTCAAAAATCTAAAATTATCAGTGTTTCTCCACTATATTATGCATGTATTATACATAAAAACCTTCCTTTTGAATCTAATCCACTCTATCTATTAAAAAAACAGCATTAAATTTCGTAGCGTAGTCTCAAAGATCTAAGCATACATAGGGACAGAGCGAAACCACTTTGTTTTATTCTTTGTAGTGAAGATCGCTTCTTAGCACATCGGTGTGCATGAAGCCCTATTTTTAAACGATTAAAAGAATCGGTTCACAGCAACAAGCTGTTATTACATACAAATAGATTGTCTTCAAGATTTCTTCCCAGCAATGTGTGGTAATTAGGGCGTGGTGGCGATCATTCTCGAGTGGCGAATGATCCGTTCCAACCAGTAGTTCGATGATTTTTGTTTTTGTTACGTACTGAGCTTGAACGCACTGACAGTTAAACAACTTTCCTTTGAATTTGCCATTTGTTTATTTATAGCCTCGGTCCCCTATGCAGTCGTCTACAGGGATTCAAATAAAAAAACATTATTTTTTATCTTTGGTTTGGCAAACTCTTTTAAAAACTGTTTAAAGGTTCATGTTAGACTTTTTAGGTGTAACATATTTTTAAAACATAAATTGTTTGTAATGAAATTATCAGTGAGTGAGTAATTTTGGCTTTTGTTTATTCCTAAATTATATAGAAAAAGTTTCCCAAATAAACGGCCTATGACATTCCAAAAAATTGTTAAAACCTAGCTAGCAATTCTCGATAGACGACCCGCGTGGCGCAGCGGCTACCATACCCGTCTGACACCCAGTGGGTCCCGGGTTCGATTCCCGGCCAGACAGGTATCTGAATGATGAGTTTAGATTCATGTTCTGGGTCTGGGTGTTTGCGTATTCGTCTTTGTGTGTGTACATGGCACCCACGACACAGGAGAAAATCCTATTGTGGGGCTATGAGTGTAGAAAGCGTTTTAAGCTTATTTTAAAGGTAATTCCAGAGATAATCGTAATAAAAAAGCGAACCCTTTTACTTTTTAATATCATTGCATATAGTATGATTTATAACGTATATTATTTATTTTTATTTATTATAGTTTTAATAATTACTATTATAGGTAAATATATTTTTATATTTTAATTATCAATAAAATGTATTAATTAATAAGTAAGTAATAAAATACGTGATATTCCATTCCTTTATAAATAACATGAAATAAAAATACACGTAAATAACTACACTCTTTTTTATCGAAAAAAAAAAAACTTTCCCGTATAAGTTATTTATCTATGTTACAACTAATACTGTCTGTAGTGTCAGCTTTACGGGAGTCAGAGCGTGACCTGACCACATGTTAGCGCGTCAGATTACACAGACACATTTGTTTTACCTTTTAAATGCATCCATGCTTGCACGCATGTACTCATAATGCGTGTGCATAGAGTCACAATTAATATAATGATGGTAAAAATTTATTTAACGAATTTCTTCTGTAACTAAAACTTTTTAATTGAGTTCTTTTTAATTTACAGCTGAATAAGTCATTTGTCTTATAATAAAGCAGTAGTAAATGAGCATGCACTCCACTTGATGGTAAGTGGTCACGGCCACCCATGGAGATTTGAAATCAACAAAGAGCCTGTGGTTGACCATAATTCCTTTTCTTCCACTGAGGAGTTGGAATCCCTGAAATTATTAGTCCCTTACTGCCCAATTTAGAGAAATATAACACTTAACAATAGATTAATAGCCAGAAGCAAAGTAGGTGAGGTGGTGGTGCCTCGTAAGTCGAACTGAGGAACTTAAATTCATTTTCACTTCATCACTACATCGTATAAAACAAATTCGCTTCCAGTTGTCTGTCCCTAAGTACGCTTAGATCTTTAAAACTACGCTACGAATTTTAATGCAGTTTTTTTAATAGATAGAGTGATTTAAGAGAAAGGTTTTTATGTATAATACACGCACAATACAGTGGAGGAACACTGGTAATTTTAGATTTTTGGCTTTTAGGCGGAACGAAGTTCGCCGGGTCAACTAGTTTGAACATAATCACTAGAAATTAATGCAGAATGCATTTGTGTGTTTGTGATATTTGCTACTTCGTTTTTATAGTTAAAACCTTTTAAAAGTTCGCTACAGGTCGCTGTAGCCACACCTATATCTACGTAATAAAATATTAATTATAATATTAAGCACTGTATTCTCATTTGAAGGGTTATCGAGAAGGCTTTTGAAGGTGGTAGAACCAGTGCAGTTCGACCGGGGAAGTACCACCGCCACACCTATTTCTAACGCACGCAATTCTTGCGTTTTACTGGAATGGTGTGGTTGCCGGCGCACTTTTATATGAGGCGACCATCATAGTCCTCGGGAGTAGCAACGCATCTGTGATTGACTTCAGGTGGAACACATGTCCTGTATGAAGTTGATTACAGACGTCCATGGGCGGCAGTGACCACTTACCATCTGGTGGACTGCATGCTCGTTTGCTACTTCAATCATATAAAAAAAAGGCTGACTTTGGATAGTTTTGTTCGATGTTCGAAAACTGAGCTAATCAACTACTTGAGTTCATCAAACATATTTTTTTAAATTGTGCTTCAAAACAGACGCCATTTTTATTATACTCTTATCTATGCGCAATTGACGGTTCTAGCCGAAGCCAAAACTTTGAACTTAACCCACACATGCACAATTGTCTACACTTCAGTATAAACATGTGCTTCACTCATACATGGATACATAAATGTGTACGATACATGATATTATAGTAATTGAATACTACAGTAATAGACAATAACTTACAAAGTTCTTTGTGAGAAATATAATAAATTCTAGAATAGTTTTCAAATGCTGTCTAATTAATTTTGTGAGACTAATTAGAGTACGGAATTATTGACGACATGAAATTAATAGAACTACGACTAGTAACTTGAGATAAAACTCAATTACGCTTAGAAAATAATTGTTATCCGTATATTGAATATTATTGATTTCTTCAAAGAAATTAAAATATGTATGTATTTCTTATCACATATGAAAAAATACAAATACATATGTATTTTCATGTTTATATAAATGCAATGTTAAACAATGTTTGATATATACTTACATGAAACACCAAAAAAATCCAATAAACCAGCTATTTAACACCGACACACACACATGCACAAGCCGATCAGTTTGCGTATCACGACCGCGCGCTGACTTCGCAGAACACGTGCGTAACTTGCGCCCGCGCATCTAATACTGTGCCGCATCTAGGCACGGTCCGATATACCACACCGTGAATAAAAACCGTTTTTGTTTTTATATTTTTCATTCGTATCGTAGTATATCGATATTTTAGAAATTAGGAAATAAGAATCGTTTTTGGTTCGACTTTGGTAGCACCTACATGCTTTCGACACTCATAGCCCCACGCTAGGATTTTCTCCTGTGTCGTGGGTACCATGGACACACACAAGACGAATACGCAAACACCCAGACCCAGAACATGAATCTAAATCATCGTTTAGATACATGTCTGGCCGTGAATCGAACCCAGGACCCCTTACGTATCAGACTGGTGTGGTAACCGCTTCGCCACGCGGGTCGTCAAACTACGTCCAAGTCACACTAATTTCTGTCTAATAATATCAGTGCCCTAATAGGACTGCTGTATTCTGGATTGGAAAGCCCAGAATAAGTACGAATCCATTAACACAATGGATTCTTACTTATTCGGGACTTTCCAACTCAGTCCTTAAGGTAGTTTAGCTGAACTTAGGTACGTTAATTAATCTTTTTGGGGTTGATTATAGTTGTGACGGCAGTGGCCACTTATTGCCTAATATTACATGCTCCTTTGCTAATGTAAAGCGTAACGTAAAAAATAAAAATAAATGTACCAAAAATTTCTTGTTATTAAAAGATTCTTAATATTATGTTCCCTACCTCTCTACTCAATTCAAGATAATATTGTTAGTTGATAAGTTTTATCAACTTATGCGTTTTTGAATCTAGATTCAATTATCTACGAACTTATCATCAGCTATGCTTCGGATATCGATATAACAAAACAGTTTAACATACAAATCAAATGTCGGTTGCGTAACCGTTACCAAATATAACGATATCTAACAGTATCGTATCGGTACGAGTATATGGCAGGAGCGTTCCCAGAATTGGGTTATTTTTAAAGTAAATAAATACCAAGACTATACCAATAACTTGAGTATGGTGGATATGTATTGTAGCGCGTATAGCCCTTGTATTGAACGTAACGGATCGATAAAGTTAAGCAACGTGGGGCGCGGTCGGGAGGAGGATGGGTGATCGTTAGTGGCTAAATTTAATGCTCTTTTTCGTGCTACGAAGAGCGCGTTAAGCCGTCGATCTCTGTTAACATTGGATAGTTGTTAAACTTTGGAGTTAGTGATATGCCACTAACGGATATGCCTATTGTACCATAGTCGTAAACAGATCACAGTATTGCGAGACTGCTGTCATTTCAAGTTTACAAGTCAAGTTTACAAGTTAATTAACAAAAAATATTAATGTTGGCGGAAAGTAATGAAATTTGTCTACGGTAACGCTTATGAGTTATCCACTATTGTTTTAAAAAATAGAAGTAGATAACAATCGTGCAGTCCATCTGATAGTAAGTGGTCACTATCACCCACTACATAGTAAAAAAAAACAAAGTCGCTTCTCGCTGTCTGTCCCTGTGTATGCTTAGATATTTAAAACTATGGTACGGATCGCAATGCAGTTTTTTTTAGTAAATGAAGTGATTCAGGAGGAAGGTTTTTATGTCTATTACATGTATAATATAGTAAAGGAACACTGATAATTTAACATTTTTGACTTAAGCGAAACGAAGTTCGCCGAATCAACTAGTTTTATATAATTAAGGTAGCAAATGACTATGCAGTCCGCCTGATAGTAAGTTACCACTGCAACCGATGTAGTGCGTACGGTGCGAGGAAAAAATACAGTGGGGGTTTAGCCGGTAAGAGTCCGGCATAACCCAGCTGCTACACCGAGCGGCTGGGTATCCATTAGAATTACCCACTATAAAAAAAGGTGCAGCGATGTTGCTTCTATACTTAAATCAGAAAGGTTTTATCATCTTAAAAGCTATCACTATTAAATGTAGGCAAATGTTAGAACATATATATCTAAAAATAGACAGAGATGGACCTTTCCTCTCCCCATCTTATAAGTACCGACGTGGGAAAATAAGAAAAAATACTCGTTTCCAATGAATGAGTTTACCGGTAATTACTTCAAGTCTTTCATCCTTCGAGTAAAAGCTCGAAGCTTGCATCTAAACCGGAAGCTTTAAGCGGAAGTTTACCGATACAGGATAAAGGCACTTCTAGTCAATCCACCCTGCATGTAATGTGATTATCTTTGTTGTAATATTTATGTTATTTTGTTTGTAAATATTTTAGTAGGCTATATTAATAAGAGGGATATATTTATACTAAGTGAAATCAATAGGTTATTATGGCGGTTAACTTTGAAACTCAAATAAAGTAACATATTAAAATTTAAATCTAAATTGCTTTGTTAGCATTTTTGTACACCTTACCCTCTTTCGTATGTGATACTTTTCCTTCAGCGATTTTAAGGTTGTCTGGAAGCGATCGCTATTTTAGTGATAAGGCCGCCTCTTGTACCTTGCATTATGTATTTTATTTTTGTTATATAAATCTGTCTTTGGTGTACAATAAAGAGTTTTATATTGTATTGTAAAGTGCCGTCACCGCCACAACTTAGCTCGCTCTTGTTTTTTCTTCACGAGGAAACCTTCAAAGGGTACCTGACGCCGTGGGAGCGACCCAGGGTTATGTGGGATTTCTACCGTACTAACAAACCCCCCCGATGACCGTCCTCGGCGCTACGAAGAGAACTCCGGAATCTCCAAAGAAACGCAACCAGAGTTCTCTGAGTGCGTTGCCCCATCGGACTCCTCCCAGATGGGCGGCTGCACCCACCGCTCCATCTAGTCTTCACGACGATATGCGACCACATATACCGCCGTCCTTCCCGGGATCGTCTGGCTGAACGGTTCAAGCTCACACACTAGCCCGCAATCCCGGAAACCCCTTTTAGTCGCCTCTTACGACAGGCAGAGGATACCGTAGCCCTATTCTGATTCAGGAACTACAGGGACGGACGACAGATCATAAGTCTATGGCATATCTTACCTGGACGTAGTAGAATTATCATGCTTTGAATAGTCCTTAGTAACATTGCAATGTAATGATTACTTTTTTGGTTACACCCTGAAATTTACATTTGCAATGTTTATGTCCATATAAACATAACAAAGTCGTACTGAAGAAACAGGTAAAATTTCTGTTTTAAATGCCAAATATACATACTCTTTTTGACAAGACCTCAGTTAAGTCTGTCATACATGATTATTTATAGTATTTAGAAAACTTATAGAACTCTCTCTATTTACTCCATGCACGATAACGGTGGAGAACAAAGACGCATAATGGTATTAATTTACTGTAATGAAACAGCTAGAGCAATATGAAAGTGTTAATTATACGAAGTATATTATACGGATAGAAGTGACATGCAGCACGTGTCATTAATAACGAATTGAAGGTACAATTGACAGGGACAGCTTTTGTAAGTTTCTTACGTAAATATTATAGGAAACTAGTCAGATTTTTACAATTTTAAGCTACTGTATAGCTTTTATCGCGGGCTTTGAGCATGGCGACTGAATCAAGCCATTCTGTAACGAAAAAACCTAACACCCCCACTCCACCTACCATGTAGCGCGGCCGAGCGTTCGCTAAAGCCTTAACGTGTATGTTATGGTACGACAGTACGAAGCTCGCACGGATCGAGACGAGCTGCTCGGAAATCGGACGAATATGTAAGCAGCTGTTTGTGAGAAAGTATACAATATCAAAGAAAAAATACTGCATAAATAAATAAATAATTATAATTGCATAAGTTGATAAAATGCTATGCAATAGCTTTAAACGTTTTTTTTTTTTATTTTATCGAACTAAACATGAAAACTTTGGATGTATTATATCTATTATTTTTATACAGCCGAAATCTGCGTGGTGGAACGATCATCATACAGATCTTGACACTAAGTGGGTTTCGGGTTCGATTTCCTGCTAGACAGGTATTTGAATAATTAACTAAGATTTGTTTTCTGTTATTAGGCGTTTAGTATAGGTTCGTCTTTGTGTATATATGATTATTTTTGTTTTGCTTATTTTTATGTTTAGTTTTTAAGTTAATCTTGTATCACATTCATCGTGATTAAATATGATTTCTTTTTGTTCCTTCTTTCTATTTGATTTGTAACTCTGTGGTGTATTCTATGAAAGGGATCCCGCTTTGTTTGTTAATTAATGATAGCCCAAGAGCCCGTGAGTGCCAGACCTTCGGATTTTCATAAAAGCTGAAATTTTTTCTATGTGTGTCCCTAATACAGGTAAGAATGATCCCCACCCATGAAGCTGGGGCAGCGGTGGCTTTGGCAGGTAACAGATGACAAAGGTGTATAAAATTCCATCTCAAATTTATCATAAAATAAAACTGATTTTTTTTATATTTGATTCACAATAATATCAAAACTCGCGTTGCTCATTGCCGGACAGTTAGTATGGTTGCAACCCTCTGCCGGACACCCTTAAACTATTATAATTTATAATTATACTTACGTTATATTATAAAATCTCAATCTTATATATAATTTTTTTGAGGCCTATTAATCTATGTTTACATAATTGCCGGACAGTTTCGACGGTTCTATCATCTTGCTAGACGCATTCAAAGTGAGCAGTAGTTCGGGGAGCAAGGAACGTATACAGTAACTAGTGCGAGTGAGACAGAGCGCTTGGTCTATTGCGGCCCTTCACTGCGCATCCACTGTTATCAAGTTCAAATTGTGCAGCTTATTTTTTTCTTAGTCAAGAAATTTCATTAAATAATTTTTTACAGTTTGAATAACAAATATTTAAAACAGTACTCAGTAAAATTGTTCTAATACAACTTCAATCATATCGAAACTCTAATAACTTTATTTATATTATTTTTCATTTTTACGAAGTTTATATTTTCAATTCTATCAAAATTGTAAAGCCAATGAATTAAAGTAAATCAAATTTTATTGTTTATTATATCAAAAAACAAATTTTTTTTTAAATAAAAAAGTTACAGAAAAATACATTTATTTTAATAAAATCTTTAAACATTTTCATCATTTTCATCGTCGTCGCCAATACATCCATACGCCTCGTCACTATTATTCCATTCTGTGGATTGATCGTCTTCAATATCGCTTTCCTCATTGTTTTCTACAAACAAACGAGGATCGTATTTCATAGTGGAATTTTAATGGTTTTAAGTGACTAATCTACCTATGTGGCGTTATTAATAAGTGATAAATATAACTAGTTTTAGTGCATTATAAAGAAAAAAGGTGGAATACGTCGTAAAACACGTAAATTATTGGATATAGTGCATCGAGTTCGAGTTGACAGCAGTTTGAATATGACGTAAGTAATCAATTTTGGATAAGACATACGAATTTTTGTTGTTTGTGATATTTTTGCATATAATGTTTAAATAAAGTATTTTGTATTATTATGATTTATAGTATAATGAATAATAATACGTATGTAGCTCAAAAGTTCACAAAACAAACACATTATTTACAAGTCATGTCCATACTAATGTATTGATTTTATGACCTAAATACTAAACTTTATCTGCGTGGTGTTTAAAATATTTCTTAGAAACACTTCGGTATTTGTATCAATATTGTATCAATTACTTAATACTATGTAAACCTTAGAAAAACTTTTAGTCATATGAAATTCATAAAGATAGTAACCAAAACTTAGTGTTTATCTAGACCCTAATTTTGGGACCTAAAAAAAATCATTTTTGTTCAACTCATATTCAAAATATATTAAACGTAACACTGAGATTGATGTTTTACTTTGTAGATATAATCTTATAGTTTAACGTAAACAAAATTCCCCGAACTACTGCTCACTTTGAATGCGTCTAGCAAGATGATAGAACCGTCGAAACTGTCCGGCAATTATGTAAACATAGATTAATAGGCCTCCAAAAAATTATATATAAGATTGAGATTTTATAATATAACGTAAGTATAATTATAAATTATAATAGTTTAAGGGTGTCCGGCAGAGGGTTGCAACCATACTAACTGTCTGGCAATGAGCAACGCGAGTTTTGATATTATTGTGAATCAAATATAAAAAAATTCAGTTTTATTTTATGATAAATTTGAGATGGAATTTTATACACCTTTGTCACCTGTTACCTGCCAAAGCCACCGCTGCCCAAGCTTCATGGGTGGGGATCATTCTTACCTGTATTAGGGACACACATAGAAAAATTTTCAGCTTTTATGAAAATCCGAAGGTCTGGCACTCACGGGCTCTTGCTCTATGAGAACTATACAAATCTATACTTATAATAAAGTTGTAGAGAGGTCAATTCTGTACATGAAATATTTTTCCAAAATAACTATCAGGGCGTGATTAGGGATCGATACTGATGCCAAAAATGCAATCAGTAAAATTTTTGTCTGTCTGTCTGTCTGTCTGTCTGTCTGTCTGTCTGTCTGTCTGTCTGTCTGTATAACCGTTATAGAAACAAAAACTACTCAGTGGATTTTAACGAAACTTGGTACGATTATTCTTTATACTCCTGGGCTGGTTATAGTATACTTTTCATCCCGCTACAATCAATAGGAGCAGAGCAGTAAAGGGAAATGTTGGGAAAACGGGAGAAGTTACTTTTTTATGCTTCTGTCGCGTGTGCAACCTTAATGGTTAAAGCCACACAGAAATCATGTATGAGGGAAATATTTTCCTTAAAATTATCTAAAAAATATCCTACGACAGCATATGTCCATCTTTTATGGTTGACTCACAATAACACGTGTAACTCCCGATAGCTTAGCAGTTCAAAGCTTTCTGATTATATTTGTCTACTCTTACGTTTATAACTCAGTCATCTATCTGTACGAAAATGAACATGAAAATGAAAAATGAAAAATGAAAAATGAAAAATGAAAAATGAAAAATGAAAAATGAAAAATGAAAAATGAAAAATGAAAAATGAAAAATGAAAAATGAAAAATGAAAAATGAAAGATGAAAAATGAAAAATGAAAAATGAAAAATGAAAAATGAAAAAAGATAAATGAAAAATGAAAAATGAAAAATGAAAAATGAAAAATGAAAAATGAAAAATGAAAAATGAAAAAAGATAAATGAAAAATGAAAAATGAAAAATGAAAAATGAAAAATGAAAAATGAAAAATGAAAAATGAAAAATGAAAAATGAAAAATGAAAAATGAAAAATGAAAAAGAACAGTGAACAGTGACCAGTGAACAGTGAACAGTGAACAGTGAACAGTGAACAGTGAACAGTGAACAGTGAACAGTGTCACGGTGACGTAACAAATATATTAAATAGGGAAAATTCTTGGCTATGCGAAAGATCCATCTTAACTCCTCGCAATGACCAGGCATTTGAGATTAATAATAAAATAGGTACTGTCGAATATACAAGGGGAAAGCAAAGTTTATAGTTCAATAAATAGAATGGTCGATGAACAAGACGCCACTAACTACCCGATAGAATTTTTAAATTCTTTAAATATGCCCGGACTTCCTTCTCATGAAATTTGTTTAAAAATTGGCATTCCGATTATTCTGCTCCGAAATTTAAGACCACCACAACTTTGCAATGGAACTCGGCTAAAAGTAACCCGGTTGCAACAAAATATTATCGAGGCTCAAATTTTAACAGGTTGCGGTGCAGGAGAAACCGTCTTTATTCCCAGAATTCCCTTAGTACCTAATAATTTTCCATTCCAATTTAAAAGAACGCAATTCCCAGTATCGGTGTGTTATGCAATGACAATTAATAAGGCTCAAGGGCAGACTTTTCGTGTTGCTGGAGTAGATCTCGGTGTCAGTTGTTTCTCGCATGGTCAGTTGTACGTCGCTCTTTCCCGGGTCAGTAGTTCCAAAAATCTTTACGTTCACGTGCCGGATGGATCAACATTCAACATAGTTTACCCGGAAGCTTTGCATTGAAGTATTTTCGTTATATAAGTACTTTAAGCCTTCGGCAGGATCGGAATAGGGCTACGGTATCCCTGCCTGTCGTAAGAGGCGACTAAAAGGGGCTTCCGGGGTTGCGGGCGGCTAGAGTGGGAGCTTGAACCGTCCAGCCAGGCGATACCGGGAAGGTGGCGATATGTGTGGTCGCATACCGCCGTAAAGACTAGATTGGGTGGTGGGCCCATCCGCCCATCTGGGAGGAGCCCGAGTCCTCTTTATAGCACCGAAGACGGCCACCGGGGGGGTTTTAGTGCGGTAAAAATTCCACATAACTCTGCGTCGCTCCTACGGCGTCGGGTACCTTTTGAAGGTTTCCCCCTCGAAAACAAAAATAAAAAAGGTTCTTAAGCCTCATGTGAACGTGATCTAAACAATATTACCAATACATTAACTCAATAACACACAAGGAGTTACTCGCTGGCGGAGTCGCGGGCAAAGCTATTAACAATAATATTGTGCGGTTCCGTATTGCGATATTTTTCAACAGTATTGTAGATATGACATATTATATTTCCCTACTAAAATACGAAAGTTAATCTGTTTGTTACATCAAAACCACTGAACCGTGAGGAAGGACATAGGCTACTTTTTTTTACGAAAAACAACGGAAACGCGGACGAAGTCGCGGGCAACAGCTAGTATTTAATAATGTAATTTGCTTTCCTTAAGAATTCTGTTACGAGTTTTGCTTATGAAACATTTACATGATAATATAAAGGAACGTTAAATGAATCAAACAACATATATGTATAAATAATATATATTAAATCTTAATAAGAAATTAAGATTTAAACCAAGTCAGATACTAAAATCCGATACTATTTATTATAGTAAATTACTAAGACTGAACATTTTATTACTTCTCTTTATTATCAGTTAAAACCATAATATATCTTTATAATATTTAATTTAAAAAACATAACTATATTTTAAAAGCATAAAACTATAAAATTCTTAAAATTGGATATTCTATATTGAACAACACAATGTATTGGATATTACGTATGAAACATCACACATGAAACGAAAAAAAAATTTTTCAACAAAAAACTTCGATGTCACAAAAAGTAAGTAATAATATAAATATATTTTGGTTTAGAACATACTCAGTACTTAGTACATAGTCCCGAAATCGGCGCTTAACATATTTCGCTGGAAGGCGGTGACGAAACTATATGAGCGCCGACTTCAGAACTATGTACTAAGTACTGAGTATGTAAGAAATACAGCCGAATTGAGAACCTCCTCTTTTTTGGAAGTTGGTTAAAAATAGACACGTATCAAACGAGTGGACCATTTAAAATCAACCAGTTTTTTTTTTTTGTTTTCGAGGGGGAAACCATCCAAAGGTACCCGACGCCGTGGGAGCGTCGCAAGGTTATGTGGGATTTTTACCGCACTAAAACCCCCCCCGGTGGCCGTCCTCGGCGCTGAAAAGGAGGGCTCCGGGATCTCGAAACGACTTCAACCGGAATCCTCCGAGCGCGCTGCCCCATCGGGCTCCTCCCAGATGGGCGGCTGGGCCCACCGCTCCGTCTAGTCTTTACGACGGTATGCGACCACACATACCGCCGTCCTTCCCGGGATTGCCTGACCGAACGGTTCGAGCTCCCACTCTAGCCGTCTGCAAACCCGGAGGCCCCTTTTAGTCGCCTCTTACGACAGGCAGGGGATACCGTAGCCCTATTCTGACCCCGAGGCTACAGGGACAACCAGATAATACTACAGTCTAGTTTTAGTCGTGTTTTAAAACTCCCGCTTTTTTAAACTAAAATGGATGGTTAATATTGTGCCCCGGAGTTTACGTTCATAAAGCACTTGCATTTTTAAAATATCACCTATAACAACTATATTGTAATATTTTTCCACACAAAATCAACCTAGTTCTATTGCCGTTCTATCAATCAGTAAAAGGGATGCTGCGCTATCTACTTCGTTTAAAAGTGATTAGGCTATTAGGCGGATTTCATGATCTTATGCCAACTTCCCTACTAATATTATGAATCTTTTTTTCAACCACATACATAACATGGGTTCCATCTGAGGTCAGTCACAGATGTGTTGCTACTCCCGAGGACTATGATGGTCGCCTCATATAAAAGTGTCTCGGGAACCACACCTTTCTATCGAAACGCAAGAAATGTTTCACGCTAGAAGTAGGTGTGGCGGTGATACATCCCTGGTCGACCTACACTGGTTTCACCACCTTCCAAATCGCATTTCGGTGGAATTTTGCTCGTAGCGTATGACCTAGTTTAAAACATAGGATACATAATACTGTGGTTGATATGATTGGAGCAGGAGCAACCGTGGAAGTAAGTTAGTATGATCTAGAGAAATCCGACATCCGGATTCCTTCTGTATAACAAATTCTACACATCATTTTGAAATGCGTCTAAAAGTTTTATTCAACTGAAAATAATTTAACGAGGTCGCCCTTAAACAATTTTACTGACGTTCATAAACGCGTCTCGAAATAAAAGCAACGTTTGTACTCCGTTTCGTTTTTTTAAGGGTGGTTTTTATCGCCTTTGTTTATTTTCCACGCCAACAATCATGGATGAGTTCTTTTCATTCAGTCGTTATAAGGCTGCCCACTGACGGGCTTTATCAAGAAGTATTGAAATAATGTATCGAAAAAGTATGTTTTATTTGCTGCACCACTGCCTAAAGGTGGAATACAACACCGGTGGACTGTGTATCTACTAGGGGACTTGCTCGGGCAAGTAGAGGTGCCTGGAAGCCCGCAGACTCTACGCCACCGACGCGGCATCGGACGATTTTTAAAGTCAAAAAGTATTTTATTTCATATCCAAAAATGTTTTGATTGATTGTTTTGTTAGATGTTCAGACTCATAAGTTCATAATATTTGAACCTTTTATTATAAGATTAAGGAAACGATTTCGCTGCTGTTAAAATGTGGGATTAATCTGTAAAGTAGACGAGCCCATAAACTCTGCTTAGGCTCATATAAAGAAGAGAAATCTCCTTACACTCGCAAAGTCTTTCTTACAATGCTTAATTATCATCAGAAATTTACAATTACTATGTACGTAGTTCATAACGTAAGCACCGTAGGCCTATGCGAAATATAGACATTTCAAACTGAGTATCCAGTATCAACCTGTCTCCACCAGTTGCGCTGGCCAGCAGTGGACATTCAGTTGATGATGATTAAGAACTGTATGTTAAATGAATTGTCTTTGTTTCGTATAGGCCTACGGGGACACTTACAAATTGTCAGTTACAATATTTTTTTCTTACACTACCACCGGATCGGAACACGACCTCAACTGAGAGGATGCGGCAAGAAACTCAGCGGATTTCTCTATATCACATTTTTTTAATATATTTACAATCACGTTTTCTACATGTTAATAAAGGTTAGTCCCAGTATCTTGCCTTAGAAATATATTACCGAGTGTAAATAAATTTCTGTCGTACTCAGTCGTCGCGACTAATTGCAACTATGTAACCAGCCTTATTCTTGCAGACAGGAATTTATCAGGAATATGACAATGAAAAATCGGAGTCACCGCGGGGTGCAATTTTAATTTAAAAGAACGTGAAAACACAGGTGTACATTTTTCGTAAAACCCTGTAATTGTAATTCTTCAAGACAATACATTTGAATGGCTTTTCTCATTATTGTCTCTATAAGCATTGTTGTTTTTAATTAAATTTTTGTTGGAATTGAAAAGCGAGTCTTCATTGACGAAATTTTTCACGCTCCTTACGTTAAAAAATAGGAATTCTACCTAAGAAAGATAAATAATGGGCTTCTTAAAAATCTTAGTGCTAATCAACGTAACTTATGAGTCACCGGTGTATTTCATGTTTTTCTTTTTTAAATTTGTATAACGAAGTGAGTAGAGTGAGTGGAAGGCCGGAAGTCTTCATTATTATTCATTCTTGAAGATATCAAGTAAAACACAGGAGTAAACTTCTTCGATTTATTCACAATTGAGGAAGTCCGATCGCTTCGACGGTTAAACAAGAATAATTCTTTCTACCGGCGTTCGCTCGCCTTTTTATAACAATGTTTGGTGGTGTGACAATAACAAATTTATGGAGGGTAAACTAAATTACAATTCTAAAAATCATTTAATGTTGGTAATTCAATAAACAAACAAATTTTCGATCTTTAAACTAACTAAAATAATTATTATCGGTGACGCTGGTTTTTTTTCATAAATACGCGGTGTCGCGCCGATATGTATAATAGTAAGTTTCCCGTCGCAGCGGCCATTTAGGTAAGAACAAAATGGTCAAACCTCAATTTACTTAGATATATCTACCAAAGTTATCAGGCAAAAGATCATTAAGTTTCGTAATGATAAAATTTCGTAGGAGGACGCACCCTACCAGGTGGACTGATGACTAAAGAAGACGGCAGAACCGCTGGATTTAGATGGCTCAAGGCCTGTTGAAGTGACGCAGATTAGGGGAGGCCTATATCCAGCAGTGGACTTTCAAAGGCTGATGGACGGATGGATCAGGCAAAAGAAGGTATAGTAGTAGAACTATAGGTCGGAGTAGAACTATAGGTACCTAATATTGTACTACCTTAAAATTCATTGCTACATAGGTAAAGATGAATTTTAAGACAGTATAGTACCTGTATCTAACATGTTACTTATTACTACTCCGACCATTTGAAGTGTTACGGATTATAGTCACGCTGAAAATTATGTACGACTACAATATATCGCTGTTTTAGATGAGCAAATTTACAATTAAAAGTTCATCAATTCAAGAAAAATGACTTTTGGGACTCTCCCAAAAGGCAGCGGTATGGACTCTTTGTTTTATTTATAATTTGTATTATTTTTTTAGATTTAAAGAAATATTTTTTTATTTTAAATAATTTATTTTGTATATAATGTACATAGAATTGTTTGACTTATTATGTAAAATAAATAGAAAAAAGAAAAATAGTTTTAGCCAAAGAATTGCTCTTTGGCTATAACTATTAAATAAATCGCCTTAATAAATATACGGTCGTATAGCACCACGTTTAAAATTATTGAATTTTAGTGTCCGTCAGGATGGCCGGTCACTACCCATATTTTACATCGAAATAGTTACTAAGAGTTGCTACCTAGTTGCTACCAGTTGCTACCAATCTTAAAATAATTGCTACCTTCGTATTTAAAAAAATAAACTGCTTTTTAAGGTGACCGGCCATTCTGACGTCAGGATGGCCGGTCACCATTCCAGTTAGAACAATCTGCGCAAATGATTGGAGTTTTTTTTTTACCAAGAGTTGCTACCAAATTGCTACCTTTTTTATACATCTCCGCCTATGTTAAACCTCCGCATCCGCCTCGGCCTCCGCTAAGAGACCTCCGTTACAACCCTAATATAAATATAAAGTGAAGTGGCGCCTGTGTAAAATACGAATATTGTATTTAACTTCGGATTTGCTAATTTAGTTGTACAGGCGTTTAATATTAAATCTGTAATATCTTTTTATCCTTAACAGCTATGAGGTCAATTACGATGTATAAAAAAGGTAGCAATTTGGTAGCAACTCTTGGTAAAAAAAAAACTCCAATCATTTGCGCAGATTGTTCTAACTGGAATGGTGACCGGCCATCCTGACGTCAGAATGGCCGGTCACCTTAAAAAGCAGTTTATTTTTTTAAATACGAAGGTAGCAATTATTTTAAGATTGGTAGCAACTGGTAGCAACTAGGTAGCAACTCTTAGTAACTATTTCGATGTAAAATATGGGTAGTGACCGGCCATCCTGACGGACACGAATTTTAAACGTGGTGCTGTAAGACTTTTAATGGCTTTTCGCTAAATTATTTTTATTTTATAATATACAAAAAAATGATTGCGCTGTTAAATTTATCTAGAAGTCCTGTGATATTAACAACTTTATGTTATGGCATTATTCACTCCAAGAATTTCAGGAGTCCAATTCATAAAAGATCAACCAAATAAAATGACAAGCTGACAAAGCGAAAGACCCTCAACGGAAGGCGTGAACACATCTGCGCAATAAAACAAACACAGCTAGAAATTCGAGGAGCTTATCTCGAAACAATGAAGTCCAAACTCGAAGCGCTGTAAGTTTGTACCCGTAGGGTAGTGGCTGTTTTAAGGTTGCCACTGATCGTATATTACGTATTCATTGCATTGATTATTACTTTAAACGCACATTAAAATACCGTTAAAATACGCATAATATGTGAGTAAAAGATACTCAAAGCATCAAAAGGATTTTTAGAAACATATTTATCTAACGAAGTGAGATGAGTGATGAGACATCAGGATGGTCGAGGTCTTCATTATTTTCCCTTCTTGAAGATTTCAAGTGAAACACAGCAGTAAACTTCTTCGACTTATTCACAATTGACGAGGTCCGATAGCTTCGACGGTTAAACAAGAAATCTCTTTCTACCGGCGTTCGCTCGCCTTTTTATAACAATGTTTGGTGGTGTGACAATAACAAATTTATGGTGGGTAAACTAAATTACATTTCCAAAAATCATTAAATGTTGCTAATTCAATAAACAAACAATTTTCGATCTTTAAACTAACTAAAATAATTATTATCGGCGATGTATTTTTCATAAATACGCGGTGTTGCGCCGACATATCTTATTATGAATATTGTAAATGCAAAAGTTTGTAAGGGTGTGTGTTTGTTATTCTTTCACGAAAGAAATAAAGATCGGCTTTCGATGAAATTTAGCACAAATATAGTTTACTAGTTGACCCGCCGAACTTCGTTCCGACGAAGAGTACGACATCATATTAGTGGACCCTAAAATTATCAATGTTCCTCCACTATATTATGCATGTATTATACACGAAGTCCTTCCTCTTGAATCACTCTATCTATTTACTACATTAAAATCCGTAGCCTAGTTTTAAAGGTCTAAGCATACATAGGGACAGACAGAGAAGCGACGACCGAGGTTCGCCGGGTCTGCTAGTATAAAATATTTTGGTTAAGAGTTTTATTAAAGACATTCCACAACGTATTTTTTGGAGATTTTTTCTTGTTTATTTATTCTACACAATTATGATAGGGGTGACAACCTTAAAAACATTTATACTACGGTAGTTGCATTTCATACTACTTACTGCGTATCACGAACTTTATTATTTATGAGTTTGAGTTCAATATCCCTCTACCCCTTCGGAGTTTTAGGGTGCAGTTACTTCACTTATTGTTGGGCAGTAAGAGTCAGATTTGCATAATTTCACTAGAATAAGGTGACAATAAAGTAGGCCAGGATGCGTCTAAGTTAACTCAGATATAAATATGACATGTTTAAATTTTTCGTAATTATAATAACGCTATTTTCTGTTTCGTATTCTTTTCCGAAAACATTTACATTTGACTCAATATTATGATGTTACATAATATTATTCTGTCATCTTAGAGCGTCCGGCCTTATTAAATTTAAAATGACATCACTAAACTAATCATACAAAGCCATCCAAATCAAACGTTCTTTTAAAAGCTTTGTTCGATTAGATCCTTTTATACTTTAACCTAACGATATGGCAGTTTTTGAATCATTTCCAAAAATAATTCAAAAACCGTCTATCGTGAATATCCGGTACGTATCAAAATGTATCAGTTTCGCGATAATACTAATCTAAAAAGATTGGTAAATAATATTTTGTAAAATGTTTTAGATTGAGCAGTGACATCCTAATGGTTGAAACTTGCCCTCTCGATCGGGAGGTGCGAGGTTCAAACCCAGGCACGCACCACTGATTTTTTTCTAAAATTACGCGCGTATTAGAAATTAATTACCACTGCTTTTCGGTGAAGGAAAACATCGTGAGAAAACCTACACACCCAAAAGTTCTTTAAAAAAAAGTTCTCGGTGGTGTGTGAAGACCAACACTCATTTGGCTAGCGCGGTGGACTATGCCCTAGACACTCTCATTTTGAGAGAAGACCCGTGTTCAGCAGTGGGACAATAATGGCTTGACGAGAAAAATGTTTTAGCTAATACTTACCGCTTCAGAATATTTGTTTGTTCCAGATTGTTCCATAAAATTCGGAACAGTTGGTCACCATAACACCATGGTTCATGGCGGTGCACAAGGCCGTGGCATCCGTTCCTTTCCTGTTTTTTGTCTGCTTTTGTTTCCCGTCAGAATAAACAAAACTTCCAGACAGTCCATATGTCAAAATCCTGTGTACAATCATAAAAAACATGGCACGATTTTGTTGTAATTGTTCCCTCGGGATTCTTAAAATTCTTCATAATTCGCGTCTTGAGAATGTGGTAATAGATAGCTTCTACAAAATGATTTTTTTTAGGGTTAACTATTTTAATTTGTCACTTGTTATTTTCTTAACTGAAACTTTTTCTTTGAGAATGTGTTATACTTAAAAAAATATTATGTATATTGAAACTATAATCTATACTATAATAAATCTGTAAGAGGTCGCTGTCTGTACATGGAATAATTTTAGGTGAAAACCATTTCTAGAGGTCTTTAATACGATATAGAACCCAAAATAATGGTTTTTAGAAATCTTTTCTGTTTGTCTGTTTGTCTGTTTGTCTGTTTGTCTGTTTATCTGTTTGTCTGTTTGTCTGTGTGTTTGAAAACGCTAATCTCAGAAACGGCTTAACCAATTTGAATATAATTTTCACTGATGTGTTGTGGGAAACTTCACTTAACATTTAGTGTTTATTTTATGTAAATCGGTTTATAAATAAAAAAGTTATGTCAATTTAAAACTACGCAGTATTTATTCTGTGTTCGATGAGTGTTATCAAGATATGTAACTGCATAGTTGAATTGGTTGAAACTAAACATGTTATGGTCTGTAAAATGTATTCCTTTGTTATGTATTTTTTATTGGTTATGTGTGTACCTATGTTATTCGATACTATACAAATCTATATCTCTATATCTATATATACTTATATAAAAACGAAAGGATGCTCTCTCACTCATCTTTTGAATAAACATCGTAGAGCCTAAACTGCTAAAGATACGAATATAATTTTTACTAAGGGTTCCTTTTATGACGTAGACGTCAGTTAAGAATGAATTTTCTGATCCCCCCCCCCCCCCCAAGTTAACCCAAATAGGAGATGTAAGTTTGTATGAAAGTCAGTCAATTTTGAGGGAGGCCACCTCAATAAAATTTAGTATTTCGCTTTGATTTTTATGTTAAAACATAGTTTTAAACCGACTTCCAAAAAGGAGGAGGTTATCAATTCGTCTGTATTTTTTTTATTATTTTTTTTTAAATTTTATATTTGTTACTCGATTTCTCCGCACTGGGTGAACGGATTTGGATGATTTTTTTTTCATTTGAAAGGTAGTGCGTGTCGTCGGGTCCCATTTATTTTTAGTTCACTTTTGACAGTGGCATCCATAAGAAAAGCGCATAAGTCTGATATTTGCATTAACGATGTGCGCGATAAATCGATGAATAACTCAAATTCCCGCCAACCGATTTTGATGATTTTTCTTTTATTTGAAAGAATGTACTTCAAGGGTACTCTGATGAGTTTGATACGGTTCTGATCACAGGATCCATTTCTATAAAGCAAATTAACGAAATTAGCGATACTCGGCCAAACCTAAGCTGTAGGAGTCCAATTGGGTTGAATGTAGAATGAGATTACTAAGCAAAAAAAAGGTCAATTTTTTTCCTAAAAAAAATGACCTTCAACTCTTCAATCCTGATGATGCAGGGGTACTGCTAGCCTGAACCGTAGAAGTAAGTCAATTTGTTTTTATGGATATATAATAAGATTGGTAAACAAATTCGTGGGACAAAAATTTGATCTTCAACTCCTCAACCCTGATGATGTAATGGTATTTCAAGACTAAACCGTAAGAGTTGGCTATTTGGTATTTACGGTTATGTAATAAAAATACCAAGCAAAGATTAACGGTAAAAATTTTGACCTTCAACTCCTTAACCCTGATGATGAAGGGTTATTTCAAGCCATAGCCATAAGTGATGGACATTTAATGCTTTCGGGTATGTAATATGATTACTAAGCAAAGACACAAAATGAAAATTTCGACCTTCAACTCCTCACCCCTGATGATGCAGGATGCTGCTAGCCTAAACTATACGAGATGGGCATTTGGTGCTTTCAGGTATTTAATATAATTACTAAGCAAAGACACAAGATGAAAATTTCGATCTTCAACTCCTCAAGCCTGATGATGCAGGGTACTGCAAGCCTAAGCCATAGGAGTTGGCCATTTAATGCTTTCGGGTATGTAATATAATTACTAAGCAAAGACACAATATGAAAATTTTGACCATCATCTCCTCAACCCTGATGATGCAGGGGTGCTTCAAGCCTAAGCCATAGAAGTTAGCTATTTAGTGCTTTCGGGTATATAATATAATTACTAAGCAAAGACACAAGATGAAAATTTTGACCATCATCTCCTCAACCCTGATGATACAGGGGTGCTTCAAGCCTAAGCCATAGAAGTTAGCTATTTAGTGCTTTCGGGTATGTAATATAATTACTAAGCAAAGACACAAGATGAAAATTTCGATCTTCAACTCCTCAAGCCTGATGATGCAGGGTACTGCAAGCCTAAGCCATAGGAGTTGGCCATTTAATGCTTTCGGGTATGTAATATAATTACTAATATAATTTATAAAACTGAGGAGGTTGTTTGCAAAAATAAATTATGCCCAAAATAACTATTCCACGCGGACAAAGTCGCGGGCACAGCTAGTGCTATAATATTTATTCAATTATAATTATGTTCAAGGTGGTAGAATCACCGGTGTTCGACCGGGGGGGGGTACCACCGCCACACCTATTTCTAGCGTGAAGCATTTCTTGCGTTTCGATAAAAGGGTGTGGTTGCCGGCACACTTTCACATGAGGCGACCATCATAGTCCTCGGGAGTAGCAACGCATCTGTGATTGACTTCAGAGGGAACCCATGTTCTGTAACATGCGTTTGATATTCATTTGACATATAAAGTGGTAAAATTAATATAATAAGAGCGAAGAGGTAACACTATCAAGTCTAACTATAACCAGTTCTAACATATGTTATTGGTTTCAAACAGAACTCAAAAATAATAACAGGGACCATATCTTATCTGATAAACTGCATGCCCGTTTACCTTCTACTATAATCCATCAAATACAAGAAAGTGAATAAACTCACTACAGCACACACAACAAATTAAGTTATTTTATTACTAAATACTTTATTCCTCATCGTTATTATTTAATTAATTCATCTTTATAGTCAATCGTATCACGATGTTGGCAACCAGACATGGTAATGGAGAAAAAATCTAGTCAAAGCTTCTATCCGACGTACTAAACAAGATCGCGTGACAAGATCCTTTCAAACGCAGATACATAACATAGAGTCACAACGCTCATTACTAAAATATCGTTCAATAATTCACTAGTATTGACAGCGTATCCATTGCGACCAGAAACAGTTCTATTATAAAAGGAATAGAGTCGATGTTAAAATGTTATTTTTTGTTTTCTCCAAATATCATTTTCAACTTTATTTCCCGTGGAGCTTGGTTTGTTTCGTAGTGACGATTATATTGTTGTTTTGGTTTGGTTTTTGGACAGTTTTGCTGCCATTGTTATTAAGCGGAACGACAAATCGATGTATCGTGAAGAACGATTGGGAATGGGATTGTACAGTTTCTTCCCGACAGCGTCAAAAAAGGTATTAGTTTCGAGACATACAAAATATGTATGTCTTTTTTTTTGGTACGCCTTACGATCCAAACGGCTCAACGGATTGAGACGGATTGTTCATTGTAATCGTCTCAATTGTAAGAGTGACATAGACTATAAGTTATTTAAAAATGGCGCCCACGATCAGAGAAAAGGGGGGGGGGAGGTAAGGAATAGTTTGTTTTCAACTTAACAACATGGTTGTGAAATTAAGTCCATTATTAGATAATAAAAGAAATCGTCTCTTTTTCTGTTCGTCTGCCACTAATGCAGTGCTGCACCCTGAATAGGTACTAAATAGGAATTCCGTCCTGTAAGTCTTTCTTACCACAACCTTCTAACCAGAATACAGAAGGAGGGTGATACCTTCATAACAAGCAAAAAGAAATTGACCACTTTCAATGTAAGAAGTGTACTTAGTAATTAAGTATCTGTTAAGTGCCTGTGTATCCAACGATTTTGTTCGCGGTCTTTGACAATACATTACCTACTGATTCAATAGTTTTATCCACTTACCCTCTTTATCGAAAATCAAAGATCATTGACCTATCCAGCCTTCAATCGGTCGTGGCGAAACATCTGGCTGACTCTTCTCAACCGTAAATAAATAGATTCGGTTACTGAACAAAGTTAACCTGAGGGATAGTTGTTATTCTTATTACTGATCGCTAATGCTTCCTTATTACTTCTACTATTATGTAGACTATCTCGTACGTTGATGATCCGTGTGGCGGAGCGATTAACATACCGGTCTAACGCGCAATGGTTCGATTTCGATTCGGGTTCGATTCCCGGCCAAACAGGTGTCTGAATGATGAGTTTAGAGTCATGTTATGGGTCTGGGTGTTTGTGTATTCGTCTAGTGTGTGTCCAAGGCACCCACGACAGAGGAGGAAATCCTAGTGTGGGGCTATGAGTGTTTTTTTTTTTATTTGTCTGAAGTAGCAAACGAGCATGCAGTCCACCTGATGGTAAGTGGTCACTGCCGCTCGTGGACATCTGTAATCAACTTCATAGAGAACATGGGTTCTATCTGAAGTCAAACACAGATGCGTTGCTACTCCCGAGGACTATGATGGTCGCCTTATATAAAAGTGTGCCGGCAACCACACCCTTCTATCGAAACGCAAGAAATGCTTCACGCTAGAAATAGGTGTGGTGGTGGTACTTCCCCGGTCGAGCTACACTGGTTCTACCACCTTCAAGAGTGTAGAAAGCATGTTAGAAAGCGTGTCAGCGTATGTAAATGAGGGAGTCTGGAAACCCCTTAATATTGGCTAGATGGAAAAAAATCAACCGTAAGAACTATAATTATCGACAAATTTTGGAGTCTTTTTTTTTTCTTTCATTCGACAGTACTGTTGGACTCTCTGCCCACTAACACAGCTTTATTCAAGCATGACCTCATAATACAGTTTCAAAGACATTACCGCCACTATGTCTGCTTTATAACAGCATGTAACGAGCATTATTAATTGTTAAGTTTCTCATTATAAGTGACAATATACTTTATTTGTATGTCTATAAGAATTAAGAATCTGTAAACCTAAACCTAATGTTAAACGGTAATCTACTCTGGTTTAAACGCTATACTTAGGTAACTTTTCAACTTTAGTTTTGCAAATTGATTAAACGAGTATGGTTCATGCGAGTAGGTACCACAGTCACACCAATTTCTAGCTTGAAGCACTTCTTGTGTTTCGTTGGATGGGTGTGGTCGGATTGTCTTTTTTCTTTGGATATCTTTTTTCCGTATTGTTTTTACATTGGTTATAAATGTTAGCTTTTGCCTTAAACACTTCCATATGCCGTCTGGAGTATCTATATATATTCTATGCATCTGACATTGACATAAACACCCAGTTGTAAATGATGTTGCTAAGAGATGTGTATAGTAGAGTAGTAGTGGTCACTTATCATTAAGTGAAATGCATCCTGGTTTGTTACTTTAATTAAAAAACTGCGCACTTGGGCACTGCCGCAGTAAAGCTATGGCATAGCATTTTAATTTTTTTTTTATTTTCATTTTCATCTTCGGACTGACGTACCATATACATAGGTACACGTTAAGTAAACACTCGGCCGCGCTACATGGTAGGTGGAGTGGGGCGTGCTAGGTTTTTATTGTTACGGAATTTCTTGATTCAGTCGCCGCGCTCAAAGCCCACGATAAAAGCAATGTAATCGCTTAAAACCACACTGTAATTAAAACGTTGAATATATTTGACTTAAGTAATTTCTGAAAAGTTAGTAATCTGAGCTTTAGTAATCTTGTTATACGTAAACCCAGTCAGAAATGACAGTCTTCAATTATTTTTTATCGTCAAACTTTGTCCTTACCCACGCTCGGAAGAAATAAATCAAGGTATTAAATGCAAAAAAGGCGATGTGACTCGAATTTTAGTGGATTTAATTAGAATAAACCCGTGGATGACAATGCGCAAATGGGTAGGTAAGTATTGCGTAAGACATTTACGTAAGGATTATAAGGGTTTGTCGACAGGAGTACATTCACTACACGACAAAACGACTAAGAGAATATCCGTCTCAGTGAGGGTTGGACTTGCGCAAGAAAGGTTCCGTACCATTATTTATAAAATACGGCAAAAATCACATTTTTTGTATGGGACTTGCCCTTAAATATTTATTCTTTTCTATTTATAGTACTTGTTGTTCTAGCGCAACAAAAATACATCATCTGTGAAAATGTCAACTGTTAAGCTATCATGGTTCATGAGATACACCAGACAGATAGACGTACAGAAAGACATTGCAGTCTTAGTTATAGGTTTAGAGTTCTACATTTTGGATACGGAACCCTAATTATATAATGTCATCGAATAACATCGACATAACATAGAATGATTTAAAAATGAGTTGAAAGTAATTTCGGTCAAGTACAATAATCTATTAATAAAAAACAGTGTAGTTACTTAGTTGGGTTATTTGCATGTTGACAACTAGACGGGTCAAAAAACCTCCATGTTACTTCACCCTTAGTTCTAGCAGAAATGTCTTCGGCTGCCTACGCTTAATCCGATTGCGTTGCGATATCGGACGATCTCAACCGATTGAATCAGACGAGCGAAATTGAGCGTGTACAATAGGCTTAGCTTACCAATGTGTATAGTATTTCAAACTATATTTAAACTAAAAACCGTTTTTAGATACATATTATACAGTTATATTTCTCTAATGTATCGAACATTAGAGAAATATAACTGTTATTATAAAAATAACGAAACCACTAACTTGAGAAACTGTTTATAAAGCGAAAAAAAAATGTAGGTGACGAATAGATAACCTCTTTCCTTTGGGAAGTCGGTTAAAAATAACACCGTTTTTAATCATGTATTCGTCGTCAAATCATTATTGTCCCACTGCTGGGCTTGGGTCTCCTTCCGAATGAAACTTTTAGACCACAGTTCACCATACTGGCCAAGTGTGAGTTTATAGATCTCATACTCAGTACGTCTTCACTTACACGAATTATAAAACAAAGTCGCTTCTTACTGTTCCTATGTATGCGTAGATCTTTAAAAGTACGTTACGGATTTCAATGCGGTATTTTAATAGATAGAGTGATTCAAGAGAAAGGTTTTTACGTAGAATAAATGTACAACATAGTGATGAAACACTGATAATTTTAGATTGTTGACTTTTAGGCCGAGTGAAGTTCGCCGGGTCAACTACTTAGCTAAAATTAAAGTAACTCTTTGTCGACGCTATTTCGCAACTAAATCCACCAATCAGTGGTTAGTTTATGTAAATCACAAAGAGTGCAGTGTCGCGCGTAAAGATATAGTAAGTTTTGTGTGTCGTGATATGGAACCTAAAAAAGAAAAACGAACTAGACGTAGGGTAGATAGTTAATCTACAACTAGTGCTTGTCAACGGTTTCTCCCCGCCACCGCAGTTACGCCGTGACCACGATCCATGCGACTGGGTCGAAATATCGGCAAAAAGAATTCAATAAATTCAAAACTACATATCGTGAGTACCCATTAAATAAAACAGCAAAAAGAATTCTTAAAAAATTAAAAAATGCATATCGTGAGTATTAAAATGTATCAATTCCGCGATAATAGTAGTTTAAAATCATAAATATAGACATTGTTATAAGATTATCGTATCGTATCGTATCGTATCAGTCACGTAACGTTTCCAAATACTGGAAATGACTAAATGTACCTAATATACGTTTTCCGAATTTACCCGATGAAGCCCGATTATAACCGAGGATAAGTTATAAATGGTTGAGGTTTTCGACAGTCATTCACAGTAATGAAGATATAATAATGTATTACGCACCTACTCCGTATAACAAACATGATCATATTGGTACATGGAAGGTGTTGTAAGGACCAGGTCCTTACAACACCGTAAGGTCCTTATAGTTTAGGTTTTTTGATAATTTTAATATTCATTTTATTTTCTTTTTAATTAGGTGGTACAACCCATTATTGTCGCACTGCTTAGCACGGGTGAATGAGAGAGTTTTACGCCATAGTCCACCGCGCTGGCCAAGTGCGAATTGGTGGACTTCACACACCTCCTAGAACTTTTTTTTAAAGAACTCTCGGATGTGTAGGTTTCCTCACGATGTTTTTTTAATGAAGTTCCGTTATACTATGACTTCTATTTCTCCTATATCTATCTTGGAAAGATATAAAAATTGGATTTTAACTTTAACATAATCTTAATTTGAATATTGACTTAATGTTTGAGCAGAAAACCATATTAATAACTGTCCTTTTCTATCTGCTTATCTATATATGTATTAGTAATATAGTAATTAATGTATTATGTTTTTCCAAAGCAAGACTAATACCAGCATTTGCCTTGTCGACATAATATCGAAGGTAAATAAATTTCATACTTCATTAAAACTGGAACTAACATTTTTGTTGGGTAATTGGAAAGAGATTTAATGAGATGAAAAGAGATTTAAAGAATTCTACTAGGTTTAGACATTCTAGAATACAAACTTTTATACGCCGTTTATTACCAGATTCGCTTTTGCCCTCGGCTTTGTATGCTTTGGTCATTTACGATACTACCCGCGTGGCATAGCGGTTACCATACCGGTTTGACGCGCAATGGGTCCCGGGTTCGATTCCCGACCAGACAGGTATCTGAATGATCAATTCATATTCTGGGTCTGGGTGTTTGTGTATTCGTCTTGTGTGTCTCCATGGTACCCACGACACAGGAGAAAATACTAGTGTGGAGCTATGAGTGTAGAAAGGGTGTCTAATGCGTGTTTATTTATCACAATATAGAGTATCTAGTGGCCTTTTTTTTGTTATCGAGGGGAAGCCTTTAAAAGGCACCTGCCGGGTTATGTGGGATTTTTACCTGACTAAAACCCCCCCGGTGGCCATCCTCAGCGCTACGTGGAGGATCTTCAACGGAACACAACCGGAGTCCTCCGAGCGCAATGCCCGTTTTGGGCCCTTCCCCGGTAACCGATTGATGCTCACCGTGCCTCTCGGTGTTTACGACGGCATGCGGCCACACAAGCCATCGGCTTCCCCAGTTCACTTGGCTGGACGGTTCAAGCTCCCCCTCTAGCCGCCCGCAATCTCGGAAGCCCCTTTTAGTCGCCTCTTACGACAGGCAGAGGATACCGTAGCCCTATTCTGGTCCCGAAACTACAGGGACGAAATGGCTAATTTCTATGACTCACACTTGCAATACCCTGAATTATTAGTGGCCTAGATTAAAGCATAGTGGCCTTGAGGCCTAGATTAAAGCATACGATATATGCATGAATCTAGGCCATAAACTTTATATATGTGCGAATTTTTTTGCCAAATCAGATCCGTAATTTGTACGTAAAATAGCAACAAACACATATTTATAAACTTTGGTTTTATAATACTATTATGATATACTGTATGATTGATTACGACTTTCATTAGATAGTACGCGGGCAGTCTTTCAGTTTTCAAGGTGGTAGAACCAGTGTAGTTCAACCGGGGAAGTACCACCGCCACACCTATTTCTAGCGTGAAGCATTTCTTGCGTTTCGATAGAAGGGTGTGGTTGCCGGCACACTTTCACACGAGGCGACCATCATAATCCTCGGGAGTAGCAACGCATCTGTTATTGACTTCAGATGGAACCCATGTTCTGTATGAAGTTGATTACATATATCCATGGGCGGCAGTGACCACTTTCCATCAGGTGGACTGCATGGTCGTTTGCTACTTCAGTCAAATAAAAAAAAAAAAAGTCTTGACTGTTTTTAAATGCTAAAATAAGTTGTATATCGAAGCTTACCTTTATGTCCCTCGAAGGTGGTAGAACCAGTGAAGCATTTCTTGCGTTTTGGCGGTAAGGTGTTGTTGCCGGCACACTTTCACATGAGAATCATTAGTCCTCGGGAGTAGCAACACATCTATGTTTGACTTCAGATAAAACCCATGTTCTGTATGAAGTTGATTACAGATGTCCATGACCGGCAGTGATGACTTGCCATCAGGTGGACTGCATGCTCGTTTGCTACTTCTGTCAGATAAAAAAAAATGTGTGCGTGTACTAGCGTACATTCGTAAGAAGTGAAACTTCTTTATGACGTTATTTTTCAAAAAATAATTTACTATATGCAACTTTACAGAAATTGGTTAAATAAAGTTAAATTAGATAAAGTTTAATAAAAGGCTTTTATTAAACTTTATCTAATAATCTAATCTATAATAATCTATCTAATATCACGCGTGGTAGGGATAAGAAAAAGATGGCGCGTAACGAAAAAATGTTACACAAAATTTTTTTCCAACCCCGATAAAGAAGTTTCACTTCAACAACCCCGATAAAGAAGTTTCACTTCAAAAATGTCCATAACTATCAGGTACTAGTTCAATGCGGTATCGCTCTTCGATTAGCGTAACCGGTCATAAATTTGCGATGCACGTGGATAAATTGCCAAAATCGAAACTGTTCAAGGCTGCATTAGCTTGTGTGAAACGGCGCATGCAATAAATTTGCCGGGATGCGTTTATACACAACAGAGATACCCCCAACATCCTTAATCGCTAAAACTGATGTATTTATGTCTCGAGAGACATGAACAGCTTATAAAGGTGAAATAAACAAACAAGGGACATGGCTATCTATATCTTATCACCCTAAAGTGGTAGAACCAGTGGAGTTCGACCGGGAAGATACCACTGCCACATCTATTTCTAGCGTGAAGCATTTCTTGCGTTTCGATGGAAAGGCGTGGTTGCCGGCACACTTCCACATGAGGCGACCATCATAGTCCTCGGGAGTAGCAACGCATTAGTATTGACTTCAGACAGAACCTATGTTCTACATGAAGTTGTTTACAGATGTCAATGGACGTGACCACTTACCATCAGGTGGATTGCATACTTGTCTGCGACATTTTTTTATATGATTAATGAATCATATAAAAAAATGTAGTTTAGATATGTAAAAATTCGTTAACAGGATGTGTGTGTTTGATGTGTGATGTTTCTAAAATTAGGAAAAATAAGTACTTTAGACGCACGAATGTAGTCAATTCTATTACACCCATCCAAATTTGCAACCAGCCATAAAACTATTGATCTAATATCCATCTGAAACTATTTGCGAGTTTGGAACACGTGTTATGACGTCATTACTATTCTTTGAAGGCGAATGCGTTAAATCACGCGATCTAACATGTAGTTCGACGGATGCTTCAAGAATTTTAAATAGTTAAGTTGAGGATACACTGAAGATTTAAACTTTGTAGTTTTGAGATTTAATATGTTGAGCCGGCTGCACGCACCAAAAACATGTCTAATGCATTGTTACCTCACTCTGAGACGTTCCATTTAAGACTTCAAGTGCAAGCGAGAGCGCGGAACGGCGACAAAGAGGCACAATCGGCAAATAAGCATTAATACAATTATGACAAAAATTGACATACCTAATTGTATAAATGCGATCAAATAAATGTAACTTGATCAAATCCATTGTAATTTGCATTTACCTCCTTCTCCTCCTTCATACAAAATATCTATCAAACATATAAAATTTAAAATTTTCTTTTGAAAAATGTCATGTTCATCTATCATCAGTAAACAGACTTTACAGACAACCGATTTTTTATAACATTTGAGCATCAAACGAGCAAGCGGTTCATGTAGCAGTTACTGCCGCTTCTGGGCAATCTCTTAAAAAAAGGGATTCAGCCTGAAGTTATGGACGAACGCGGTCATCTCATATGAATATGAGCGGGCAACCACTCCCATCGGCTGAAACGCAAGGACTGCTTTACGTTAGAAATCACTCTAAACATATTCGTACTACCACCTTGAAATATAAGTTTTAATTTGCTTACCATACTACTTTATACCATAACTATATACTATAACTATATACCATAAGGTCGTTTCATTCAAATAAGATAGTCGGAACGTCGGAACGCCGACGACCCGAGGAGCAGTTACCATACCGGTCTGACGCGCAATGGGTTCTGGGTTCGATTCCCGGCCAGACAGGCATATGAATGAAGAGCTTAGATTCTTGGTTTGGGTCTGGGTGTTTGTTTATTCAACTTGTGTGTGTTCATACCCACGATACAGAATAAAATCATAGTGTAGGGCTATGAGTGTAGAAAGCGTGTTTTATAAAATTTTACATATCTTTTAATAAAATAAACAGGAGATTCCTGTAAGTCGTAAATATGATTTACGAAATGTCGCATGTGTTCATGAAATCATATATCCAGAGAAGCCTTGCTTAATTAACGTGTAATCATGACGAACCTTCACTAATCCTCGCTAATCTTCTCGTGAAACACCGCTCTTCATTAATAATACCTGTAACATATCCATAATATACGAATCTAATTAATTTAAATAAGGTATTAAATTTGTAGAAGAATAATGTACCTACCGTATATTTTTTTGAAGAATCATCTTGTACAATTATATTATGTATGTATATATTATTTATGTATATAAGACTAGCCGGCCCGGCGAACTTAGTTCCGCCTAAAAGTCTAAAATCTAAAATTATTAGTGTTTCTCCACTATATTATACATAAAAACCTTCCTTTTGAATCACTCTATCTATTAAAAATCCGTAGCGTAGTTTCAAAGAGCTAAGCATACATAGGGACAGACAGTGGGAAGCGACTTTATTTTATACTATTTAGTGATTAAAGTAGCAAACGAGCAAGCATGAGATGGAATCTCATGGACTTTTCAACAACTAATAATATACAGGGGATTTACCAGAAGTCAATCACAGTTGCTTTTGCTGAGAATTATGATGGTCGCCTCACAAGAACTGTTTTACGGTAGCATTTTTACCGTAAAACGTAAGCGTGGCGTAAAATATTATTTTTAGTGTTATACCTAATCCAATCCAGTATTTACTTTTTTCTAACCTATCATTAGATAAGAATTTTCAGTCTATTGTTCTACGATATTTATTGTTCTTCCATTCTGTCCTAATCCTTACAATAACAATCAAACGTGGTCAAAGAACTGCTAATCATAATATCTGCGAGCGATTTATGTCTTTATTTTGTAGTCGTTACACTATTCTGGGGCTCTATAAAGGAGCTAGCCAACAGCCAGCTAAAACCATTTTTCTGAACCACTTTTGATCGATCATGCACTTCTACTGATAATGGTCCTGGTATTTTACATTTGCGAACCTGCGTGGCTGAGCGCTTACCATACAGGTCTGACGCGCAATGGGTCCCGGGTTCGATTCCCGGCAAGACAGGTATTTGAATGATGAGTTTAGATTCGTGTTCTGGGTCTGGGTGTTTAGTGTATTCGGCTTGTGTGTGTCCATAGTACCCACGACACAGGAGAAAATCCTACTGTAGGGCTATGAGTGTAGAAAACGAGTTTTTTTTTTTATTTATTACATCACGTCCGATCCGGTAGTATAAGAAAAAAAAATGAAACTGACAATTTGTACGTGCCCCGTTGGCCTATACAAAATAAAAACATTTCATTTCACGACATATTTAGGGTGTAAGCTAAAAGGCACCAGACGTCGATGTGGGATGAAACCCGCCGCAGATGTTCAAAATGTGTGTCCACCTTATACAGCCATACATTACTACACTAACTTCAATTTTACTTTTTATTTTCCTGTCTATGCTAAGGGGATTCTATAACCACTCTTTATGCGAGACTCTTTAAACGTTAATTATACCAGATATTATAAGTATTTGCATATTCCTTTCACTTCCTATTCTTCTCAGTTGAGGTCGTGTTCCGATCTGGTGGCAGTGTAAGAAAAAAAATGTAACTGACAATTTGTAAGTGCCCCCATAGGCATGGCCTATACAAAATAAAGACATTTCATTCGATTTCATTTCATTTCATCACTATTTAATGTTCTCAAAAAGCAGAATTCATAGTAACGTATACCTTGGCGAAAATATATCACGTATACAACGACCACCCTTAACTGTAACTTGCAAGATTTCTATTAGCAGAGCGGATTCTATTATTAGATCCTTATTAGGTCAATTACCTCATCTCATTAGTAGAACAAGCTTCCTCGACGCTAAGCTCTCATCAATGCGCAGATAATCCGTATCATTTGGTGCGGAGAGGTAATCACTCGGCCCCTAGGGAGCTTCTTCGTTAAAACTTAATTGGGATGTCCTCATCGCAAATGCTACCCCTACTTCTTACTATAGTTATATTACTCGTGTATTTTTCGCGTTCTGGGTCGAAGGACCAATTTTTTTAGAACTATGATTGTACTTACATTGTATGCTTTCTACGTTTTCTTCACGCCATAGCCATACACTAAGATTTTCTCTTATGTCGTGGGTACCATGGACAAACCGAAGATGAATACACAAATTTTCAGACCCAGAACATTAATAAACTCGAATCGAACCCGGTACCCATTGTTTGCCAAACCGGAATGGTAACCGCTCCACCGCGCAGGTCGCAAGTTTGCATTAGATTTTATATTTATGATAGTGCTAATCACACTACTGCGGGAGAATGTCTGAACATCTTTATCTATCTATCTATCTTTTGTAGTGTCAGGGAAAATGGTTGTTACCGTATATCACATATTTTCCTCTCATATGACAAAATTTTGCAATATATTACGAGTATTGCGAGAATTTGTCACAGTATAGGATTCCCGACGCGTCTAGACTATGAAAATCGTTTCCAATTTTTCCCTGAAACGTGGGGTTAATCTTATTTTATGTAGGTACAATTGTAAAAGACTAGTCACCTGTCGCAATGGTCGAAATTCGACCGTAATTCAACTCAAAACTAAACTTGATGTTGTCCAAAGTATATCCCAAATTAAATTTTATTAATTTTCAAGTTTTTAATACACTCGAAATGTAAAAAGAGGTTTATTTGTCAACGCTGCATTTAAAACCAATAACGGGTATTTTGACAGACATCTGTCATTTTTGACGTTCTGTGTTTTCTTAGTAAGAGATTGAATGTTTTATTTCGTTCATTATTTATATGTTTGTGACAAATGCACGGTAGTCTGTGTAATGTCTCTTTAGTTGATTTTATTTATCATACATGTTATGAGCATTATTTGAAAAAAACATTAGCATTCCGTACACCTTCTCTTCATCAACTATAACCGTGAAAAATTTCGTACTCCTCTGTCCGCGGCAAGTATGTTAAAAATGTGAAGTTTTTGCTTCACGTATTAATATATAGATATTAAAGAAGCCACAATAAAAATATTAATATAGTAGGACTTCTAAAAGAGGTAAGATTAGCACTGTGCACATGAATTTTAAGCATAAATGCAACGACATTTTAACTACATAGAGAATAACGTTAGAAAGATAAAGTTGAAACAAAAAAAAATGTTACTGAGCATGTTACACATATAATTCCGGTTTTACCGTAAGTCTCCTTAGCTAATTAAAACGTACAGATTTTTTAGTGAATTTTAAGATCAGATGTCTAAGTTATTACTAAGATTAATCTACTATTAATCACCTTAAGAAAAAAAACTATGCTAGCTAGCTAGCTTCCCACCACTCACATCAACAATCACTTTGTTTTTATTTTTTATCACCACAACCACACCTATTTCTAGCGTGAACTAGTTTGTGCGTTTCGATGAAGGGGTGTGGTTGCCGACACACTTTTATATGAAGTGATAATCTTAGTCCTGAGAAACCGTAACTGATAAACGTTCTACACGAAATTGCTTACAAATTCCCATTCTATTACAGTCAGATGCATGTCAATATGAGACTTTTCATTAAGTTCTCTGTACTTGTCGTACTTGTATATATTTATAGCCTTGTATTAGATAGTAATTTGTCAAATATGCAATCTCGTTGATAAGCCTTTTAAATAAATAAATAGATGAAGTTTACGGACTAATTCTGATCCATAATTATCATCATCATCATTGGAAGATAGAACGTTTTGTTCTGCTGATTTGGACATAACAACTGTTGAGTGCTACTGTGATCTGGTTAGTCTATGCAAGACGTTCCAGCTAATTCCTGGGCATCACAATGCGTTCATGGGTGACCTCAGATAGGATTCCATTCTTATTTAGGGTATCTCTCGTCTCCTCAATCCATTACTATCTCACTAAGGGGCACGGGTCTTATTTCAGAATGAGAGAGTTTAGGCCATAGTCCACGGCGCTGGACAAGTGCGAATTGGCGGACTTCACACACCTCCGAGATTTTTTTTAAGAACTCTCGGGTGTGTAGATTTCCTCACGATCTTTTCCTTCACCGGTTTAGGCTATCAACTATCTATAATAATACAAACGTCCATGAGAAACAGCGGCTATTTTTTATTAGATGGACCGTATCGTTCTTCGCTATTTTAATGTAAAAATATATTTATTTAAATTTGTTTCGAGAATCAGTAGTAGCCGATTGACTCGGAGGCTGATTTAGATTGATGCATCAGCTAATTGAATGTCCGAGGCGTGTGCGAAATGGACTGATTAGCTGGTTAATGGTGGAGGGGTGATTGGAATTATGTATCAATAACGAGAACAGTGATATACTAATAAGTAAAACTCGGAGCTTTAATGGCGGGAGGGAGAGGAGTGTTAATACTTAAAGTATTGAATCCCAAATATGCAGGAATATTTTTTTCTTTTCTATAGTGAGGCCTAACGATAAGCCAGGCGGGCCACCAGATGGAAAGCAGTCACCGTCGCCTGTGAACATTTGCAACACCGGCAGTCGCCAATGCATCGCCCGCTTTGAAGGAGAGCTCTTTTTACACCTTTCTTGAAGAATCCCATGTCATAGCGCTCCGGGAATTCCTCAGGAGGAAGCTCATTTCACATCTTGCACGTCCACAGCAGGAAGGAGCGCATATTACTGATAAATCTAAAGTTTCTGTAAAAAAAAGGTATCAAAGCCGTGTGAAATCTTTCGAATCGCAATTGACTATAGCGTATGGCTCTCTTATACTGAGAAAATCCATCCCAAAAATATGTTTAAAAAAGAGCGACAGTTTATATCTGCTTGCTTATATTATGCTGTCGTCAATCGTCGTTAATTGTTGCCGTGTCATCAGTTTCTTTTACCTGAAGTCAGTGACTGTTATCGACATGAACTATCGCCATTTATTATGTCATACATGTATTGTCTGGTATCAACTGTCTGGTTTTTACGATGATATGAAACTATTCATGCCACTGTCCTTCCCCGCAGCCTGGCTGGACGCCGCGTCTGGCTCGAAGCTGTCGAGCTTTCATTCTTGACGTCCGCAACCACGGAATCTTTTTCTTTTAGTCGCCTCTTACGACATTTAGGGGATACTGTAACCCTATTGATCCTGTAACCACAGGGATGCGGGTTACTGCTCATAGACAATAAGGAAAACACTGATATTTTTAGATTTTTTTACTTTTAGGCGCAACGGAGTTCACCGGGTCAATTAGTTTACTTTAAATGAAAAACAATACTGAAAAATGCCATTTGAAACGTTACATTTTCTATTAGAGAATCATAGTACAAAACAAATTTGTTCCCTGTCCCTATGTATGCTTATATTTTTAAAACTACGCTACGGATTATAGTGCAGTTTTTTTAATAGGTAAAGTGATTCAAGAGGAAGGTATTTATGTGTAATACATGCAAAAGGCGGTACACTGATAATTTTAGATTTATGACTTTTAGGGAGAACAAAGTTCGCCGCGTTAACTAGTGGACTATTTAATTTAAAATATAGCGCCTGCGGTCAGAGAAAACAATATGGGAAACAATATGGGAATTAAATAAAAGCTAGAATGTAGACTCTGGTCCGGTCCACTTCGGTCACTCCACTCACTCCGCTCACTCCACTAACTCCGTTCACTCCACTCACTCCGCTCACCCCGCTCATTCCGGTCCGTAGGTAATGAGCGTAGGCTCATTCCAGTTCCTCCTCTCACTACGCACATTCCGATCACTCCCGTCATTCCGCTCACTTACTCCGGTCAACGCTCATTTTGCTCAAACCACTTACTCCGGTCAGTCCGTTTAATCCGCTCATTCCGGTCCTTCTGGTCATTCCGGTTACTCCGATCTCTCCAATCATTCCGGTCACTCCGCTCGTTCCGGCATATCACTCAATCCATTTACTCTGTGCTATCCAGTCACTCCGGGCACACCGGGCAAAACCGGTCACTCCGGGCACTTTGGTCAATCTGGTCACTCCGGTCACTCCCGGTAGTCCGGGCAATCCGGTCACTCCAGGCAATTCGGCCCCTCCAGACTCTCCGATCACTTCGGGCACTCCGGGAAATTCGGTCCCTTCGGGCTCTCCAGCCACTCCGGGCACTCCGAGGAAATCCGGTCACTCCGGGCACTTCGGTCACTCTGGGCATTCCGTTCACTCCGAGTAATTCGGTCCCTCCGGTATCTCCGGTCACTTCAGGCACTCCGGGAAAATTCAGTTAAATCCAGGCAATCCGGTCACTCCGAGCAATCCGGTCACCTCGAGCAATCCGGTCACTCCGGGCAATCCAGTCACTCCCGGCACTTCGGTCACATCGGGCACTCCGGGCACTCCGGGAAAATCCGATCACTCCGGGCACTCCAGGAAAATCCGATCACTCCGGGTACTCCGGGCACTCCAGGCAAATCCGGTCACTCCGGGCAATTTGGTCCCTCCGGGCAATTCAGTCACTCCGGGCAATTCGGTCCCTCCGGGCAATCCAGTCACTTCCGGCACTTCGGTCACATCGGGCACTCCGGGCACTCCGGGAAAATCCGGTCACTCCGGGTACTCCGGGCACTCCAGGCAAATCCGGTCACTCCGGGCAATTCGGTCCCTCCGGGCAATTCAGTCACTCCGGGCAATTCGGTCCCTCCGGGCAATCCAGTCACTCCCGGCACTTCGGTCACATCGGGCACTCCGGGCACTCCAGGCAAATCCGGTCACTCCGGGCAATTTGGTCCCTCCGGGCAATTCAGTCACTCCGGGCAATTCGGTCCCTCCGGGCAATCCAGTCACTCCCGGCACTTCGGTCACATCGGGCACTCCGGGCACTCCGGGAAAATCCGGTCACTCCGGGTACTCCGGGCACTCCAGGCAAATCCGGTCACTCCGGGCAATTCGGTCCCTCCGGGCAATTCAGTCACTCCGGGCAATTCGGTCCCTCCGGGCAATCCAGTCACTCCCGGCACTTCGGTCACATCGGGCACTCCGGGCACTCCGGGAAAATCCGGTCACTCCGGTCACTCCGGGCACTCCGGGCACTCCGGGCATTCCGGTCACTCCGGGCAATACGGTCCCTACAGGCTCTCCGGTCACTCCCGGTACTCCGGGCAATCCGGTCACTCCGGGCAATCCAGTCACTCCAGGCACTTCGGCCACTCCGGGCACTCCCGGTCACTCCGGGCAATTCGGGCACTTTGGTCAATCTGGGCATTTCGATCACTCCCGGGTACTCCGGACAATCCCGTCACTCCGGGCATTCCAGTCACTCCGGGCAATACGGTCCCTCCGGGCTCTCCGGTCACTCCCGGTCCTCCGGGCAATCTGGTCACTCCGGGCAATCCAGTCACTCCGGGCACTTCGGCCACTCCAGGCACTCCGGGCAAATCCGGTCACTCCGGGCACTTTAGTCAACATGGGCACTCCGGTCACTCCAGGCAATCCCATCACTCCCGGCACTTCGGTCACACCGGGCACTCCGGGCACTCCGGGAAAATCCGGTCACTCCGGGCACTCCGGGCAATTCGGTCCCTCCGGGCAATCCGAGCACTCCGGGCAACTCAGTCCCTCCGGGCTCTCTAGTCACTCTGGGCAAATCCGGTCACTCCGGGCACTTTGGTCAATCCGGTCACTCCGGGCACCCCGGGCAAATCCGGTCACTCCGGGCAATACGGTCCCTCCAGGCTATCCGGTCACCCCCGGTACTCCGGGTAATGCGGTCATTCCGGGCAATCCAGTTACTCCAGGCACTTCGGCCACTCCGGGCAAATCCGGTCACTCCGGGCAATTTGGGCACTTTGGTCAATCTGGGCATTTCGATCACTCCCGGTACTCCGAGCAATCCGGTCACTCCGGGCATTCCAGTCACTCCGGGCAATACGGTCCCTCCGGGCTCTCCGGTCACTCCCGGTACCCCGGGCAATCCGGTCACTCCGGGCAATCCAGTCACTCCGGGCACTTCGGCCACTCCAGGCACTCCGGGCAAATCCAGTTACTCCGGGCAATTCGGGCACTTTGGTCAATCTGGGCATTCCGTCACTCCCGTTACTTCGGGCAATTCGGTCCCTCCGGGCTCTCCGTTCTCTCCGGGCAAATCCGGTCACTCCGGGCACTTTGGTCAACCTGGGCACTCCGGTCACTCTGGCCACTCCGGGCAATAACGTCACTCTGGGCACTCCAGGCGCTCCGAGCAAATCCGATCACTTTGGGGTACTCCGGGCAAATCCGTCACTCAGGGCACCTCGAGTACTTTGGGCAAATCCGGTCATTCTGGGCACTCTGGTCAACCTGGGCATTTCGGTCACTCTGGGTACTCCAGGCAATCCGGTCACTCTGGGCAATCAAAGCACTCCGGGCACTGCGGTCACTCTGAGCACTCCGGGCAGTCCCGTTGCTCTGGGCACCCCGGGCACCCCGGGTATATCCGGTCACTCTGGACACTCTGGTCAATCTGGGCTCTCCGGTCACTCTGGGCACTTCGGTCATTATAGGCACAACGGGCAATCGGTTCACTCTGGGCACTCCCAACTCTCCGGTCACCCAGGGCACTCAGGTCACACCGGTCACTCCGGGCACTCTGGGCACTTCAGTCACTTCGGGAATTCCAAACACGCTTTTATAGAAGACGACCATCATTTTCCTCGAGAACATTTTTATATGAAGTTGCTTACAGATGTCCATGGGCGGCAGTGACCACTTAATATCAAGTGGACTGCATGATCGTTTGCTACTTCAATCTTATATATAAAAAAATACAACTGAATTTGTGTTTATTTGGAGTATTTAAATTTGGATATTTTGAATGGTTTATAGGTACTTACCTTTTTTTTTTTGTTTTCGAGGGGGAAACCTTCCAAAGGTACCCGACGCCGTGGGAGCGACGCAGGGTTATGTGGGATTTTTACCGCACTAATACCCCCCCGGTGGCCGTCCTCGGCGCTGAAAAAGAGGACTCCGGGATCTCGAAACGACTTCAACCGGAATCCTCCGAGCGCGCTGCCCCATCGGGCTCCTCCCAGATGGGCGGCTGGGCCCACCGCCCATCTGGGAGGTGGCCCATATCTTTTTAAAATAAGATTGAAAGAGCAATCGAGCATCCAGTCCATCTAATGGTAAGTGATAACTGTCGCCCAGGGACATCGGTTAGCAATTTCATAGAATACAGGGGTCACATTGGAACCCCTGTTCTTTGAAAGTAACTGGTAGTCTTATATGTCCGTGCTTAAAAAATCTAAATAAAAAATATGGCATCCTATTGATTGATGATGTTAACTTGCATGTATGACTTTGGCAGTCACTACATTACCAGTAGCGTGGCTGTTGGCGTAAATTTAACATCTTTAATACGTGATGCAAAAAATTGTGGTGCATTTTTAAGTAATACACCGCGGACGGATTGGTATGAAATTTAGCACAGTTATAGTGGACGTAGAGAAGGAGTGCAGAATGTTAATATTTTATTCAAATAATGCATATATCATTACATAAAATCAACTAAAAACACATTACATGACTACCGTGCATTATCTCAAACACATACATAATAAACGAAATATGACATTCAATGTCTTACTATGAAAACACATAACGTCAAACATGTCAGACGACTTTGTCAATGGGCGCGTTCCAGATGGCGCTCACAACACTTTCGCTCACGACCGCAGTTTTTCCCGTTCCATTAGCTTGTGAGCGTTCCTGGCGTAATCTCAAGTGGAACGGATTAAAGAGCTTTTGGCGCGCGGACGTAAACAATACATCAGCTGGCAAGTTAGTAAAGAAAGAGGTTATGTTAAAATGTGTATTATGCTTTGACGATAAACTATTAAAATTAAATAATTATTGTTTGAACCGATGTAATTAAAATGGCTTTTACGGCGGCACTTGTATATTTAATAACAAGTCGCAATAATGCTTCAGAAAGTTCTAGTTCATCAAGTTCAGATGAAGAGTGGAGTACCATTTTACAAAATTACGATTGTGAAAAAATAAAACTTCGACCACGTATTATTGATTACTACACATTCCTCTTTCCGCATTAAATAGAGTTAGTTACTCTCACGGTCGCCATATTCATGCTTTGACATTTGAAATTGGCGCCAATTTTCTCAACGCTCACTTCGACCCACCTTGATAGGTGGGTCGCCGTGAGCGTCCCGTGGGCGTGAGTCATGACGTCATGAGTGACGTTTTCGCCGCGACCAAAACGCCCGCGAACGTCTAATGGAACGCTGTTTTGGGCGCCCAGGGTGTTGTGAGCGCCATCTGGAACGCGCCCAATATATCGCTATTGCTTTTAAATGCGGCTTAGCTAATTAAACCTCTTTTTATATTTAACGGGCGCGTTCAAACTTACTTGAAAATTATTACATTTTATTTGCATTTGAGAAATATTCATACTACTTTGGACAATATGAAGTTTAGATTTTTAATTTAAATTGCGGTCGTATTTTGACCGATGACTAGTTTAAAGAAATCTGCAGAACGGACTTCGACACGTGCTTAATACTACAAAATAAGTTGCTGATTGCTTTCAGTAGTGATCAGTTTTGAAGCCATATCTGCTAACAATAAATACCAACAATAACTGGGACATTTCCGTTAATAAGTCATAAACCCAACTGTTATTGCCCCCGTGATCAAAACTTGCAAAAAGTTGCAAACGTGTCCAATTTACACGGGTGATATTAATTACACTGGCAACAAAAAATATCTGCGAGTGTCTAATGACAAAAAGTTTTATCCTCACTGTGCACGTACATTCAACGGTACTGTAATATTTTTTTATAAACTTTAATAATACAAATACACTAATAAATAATTGTGTTCCACCTCAGTCTTGAGATAACTAGACCTGTGTTGTTCACCAATTCGCACTTGGTCAGCGCGGTGGACTATGGCCTATAACTCTCTCATTCCGAGAGAAGACCCGTGCCCAGCAGTGGGACAATAATGGATTGACGACATAAACTGTGTTTTGTCCCAAAACGGACACTATAAAGATTTTTTGTGATTTTTCGTGGAGAACTCAACATACGTTTTCATGATCCTTTGCCGATTTCATCAGGCTAGTTTTTATCAGAGACAGATTAAATTGAAAGAATATAAATATAGGGCGATAGAAACAATTTAATAGGTGGTAGAACGTGTTTAGAGCAGTGATAGCCTAATTCCTATGTTTAGTTTTAATTGTATTTATTTGTATCTGTCTTGTGTTGTATGTACTTTTGGCATGAAATATTTTTTTTACTTACTTACTTTACTTACTAATTCAACCTGCCCTCTCGATCGGGAGTTCCAAGGTTCAAACCCAGGCACGCACCACTGATTTTTCTCCACTATATTATACATGTATTATGCATAAAAACCTTCCTCTTGAATCGCTCTATCTATTAAAAAAACTATATTACAATCCGTAGCGTAGTTTTAAAGATCTAAGCATACTTAGGGACAGACAGCAAGAAGCGACTTTGTTTTATACTATATAGTGATATTCTAATAATAAGTATCATGAAAAAGCTCGTAGTATGTACAGTACTGAACAGAATGAAGCCCCCGAGAAGAATGATAACAACTAAAAGTCGTTTACCGACGTCCTCTAATTCTGTATCTCGTTCCAGCGATCAACTTACATTTATATTACCCACATGTTTCATTTTCGGTAAGAAATAATCATTAGAAATTAATTTGCTCGATAGTTAAGTTTTGGATCAAAAGCATTTTTATACGGTAATGAATTATTAGTAGGTATAAGGCCCACTTTTGTTGAATGACCACTACTGCCCGTGGGCATTAGTTCCTTCTCGAATAAAATTATTCTGTCTAAGGTTAGATACCAATACTTTGATGGGTAGCAAAGATTCCTACAAGTCTGTCTTCTTTACCACACTAGCCAAACCAGAACAAAGCAGCGCTTAACACTTTGGGTTGTATTTAGGATAAGATAAGATAATCATTTATTCGTTCAGTTTATACACGCTTAATTAGTACACGAAAACAATATTTACAAAGAGAAAAGAAGGTGCAAAACATCACGAATTGGACACTGCTCAACATTATGTTGGCATCCGAGGACAACCAACGCTGATCTTCCGCAGTATACGACGGGTGACATCACGGAAAAAAGAAAAAATAAAATATACCAACATAAAAATAATAAAACAAAAGAAGAAAAAAATGTATAAAAGCTGATGGCAAAAGAAAAACCAAAAACTAAAAAAAGGTGCATCGACCAACTAATCTGTATTGCGTGTGACATACCTCAATGACAGTGTCATTTTCAATAAAAAACATTTGATAGATAGAAAAAACATTTGATAATAAAACGTGTAGTATTAGTTTCAGAAAACATTGTATTAGGAAATAAATATTTTTATAATCAATTAGGTCAGTATTAAGGTATGGTATATATAATGTTTATTTATGTAAACAAAAGATTCGATTCTGTTTTATTTATAGGGAAAGGGTCGGAAAATAATTTTGTAGTTCAAAATCTGCAAACACTATTTCATAATATAAGTCATTTTATCATTTATTTTTCTTACGAATAACATCTAAGGAAACTTATGTTGATAAAGATATTTCAACAGAGAGTAATGTTTCCGTTTTAATTCGCCAGAGTCTAATGGAAAGTATTCCTAATCCGTCTTTCCAAGCTGGAACACGGAAGCCGGGATCTGAGATTACGGGGATTAAGGCATAACCAGACTGCTTATACAATGCGCTTAAGTAACTGTCTGACTGCTTTTTATTTGCAGATTGTAACCTATAAAGATAAGTAATATTAGACGTAGTGTGTAGCTGAATGAGTGACTATTGCCCAAATTTAAGAGTTGCTATGGAGGTCGTTTTATCGGTATCGGAATAGCAGTCGGAGTCATTCTAAGTCTTAATGTCAGGTAGGACTCTAATCCTACCTGGCATTGACTACCGATGTCGTTTGAAGATTGCTAGGTTAGTAGCACATTTGCAAATTCAGTATGATGCAACCGAAACAAATAAATTTTTAAACACCAGAATCGATTTAAAATATTTTTCACTGTTTTTTTCTCTAGTTCACAACAAAATTTTAACAATGCAAAACTGTCAAACTCAGGGAGCGCGCACAATTTTGACGCCATTTTCCGTCCATTACCGTCCATAGACAATAAAAGTATAATACCCTCATCACACAAAATATGGACACATTATACTCATATTAGAACGTAACGTATTTGGTCAACGCTTTCAAACTATAATTGCATTTCCTTGCTCAATAATCCCCTCCTTTCAAGCAACAACGTGCCGGGACTGCTCAAAGCCTGGGGTTGCCGGGATCACTCGAATTCAGATCAAAATATGCGAGCCTGTAGTTAGCAAGACTGACTTAGCTTTTAGAGCATCAAATATTTTTTTTTATTAGTAAATCAATTGACGAAAAAATTGTTTTTTGAAGTGAAACTTCTTTAGGCGCATGAGGGTAAAATTTTTACAGATGAAACGTCACGCCGGTATGAAACGGAAGTGTCGGAAAAGAGAGAGAGAGTGATCGAGACCGATTGAGAGAGAGTAAGACAGGGCGAACGTAGCATGAGCAACTAGCCGTGGAGTGAGAGTAGGGAGCAAGCGAGTGAGAAAGATTGAGAGAAAAAGTGAGACAGAGCGAACGTCGTATCACGCCTTTTTCCCTTCCTCTTAATCTTGGAAATATAAAGTTTTAGATTTGTATAAATATAAACAAGATTTATAAATTAGTTCGCCAAAGAAGTTTCACTTCTGACATGTGTACTTTGTACGCACGCATGTTTTTTTTTTTATAAGTTGTTGAAGTACCAAATAATCCTGTAGTCCAAATGACGGTAAAAGGTCATTTAATAATTTCATATTTTGTTACTAACGTCTCGTGTGTCGCTGTCAAAAATCGAATACAAAAGTTTGTGAGGATGCACCTATGTGTTTTTACTCTTTGATTGAGTACTACCGAGTGAATTTCGCTGAAATTTCGAACTCATATAGTTTATGACCTTTTTTTTGTTATTGAGTATCGAGGGGGAAACCTTCAAAAGGTACCCGATGCCGTGGAAGCAACGCCGGGTTATGTGGGATTTTTACCTCACTAAAACCCCCCCGGTGGCCGCCCTCAGCGCTGCGGCGAGAACTTCGGAATCTCCAACGGAACACAACCAGACTCCACCGAGAGCGATGCCATTTTCGGGCTCTTCCCCAGTGAGCATTTTAGGTCACCGTATCTCCTGGTGTTTACGACGGCATGCGACTACACATACCACCGTCCTACCCCGGGTAGGAACCCGGGGCGCTTGGCTGGACGGTTCGAGCTCCCACTCTAGCCGCCCGCAACCCCGGAAGTCCCTCTTAGTTATCTCTTACGACAGGCAGAGGATGCCGTAACCCTAATCTGGTTCTGGAACTACAATATAGTTTAACACCTACATTAACACACATGATACGCATACGCGTTCTCTGGCATACGTGACATGACATAATTTTTAACTAATGTCAACTAAATCTGAATTTGTTACTTCAGACTATTTCAGTCAAATAGTCGCATCGTATTTAGGTTAGCTGGCATTCACATCCTTCCGACGAAATGCACGGACTGCTTTACATCTAATGTAAAGCAGTCCGTGCTTATAGGTGTGATAGGATGTTAGACCCAATTCAGGTCGAGTCGACGTACTACCCTCCTCGGTCGACCTGAATTGGTTCTAACATCATACAAATTAAAATTCTATTTTGTTAAATTGAAATAGTAATAAAATATTAGTATAATTATTACGCACAATAAAAAAAACTTTTTTACTTTAAATTCTTGAAAAATCTTACTTTTCTCTTTCTGCCACCTCTATAAATGTACATATACCTACATATAATACACTTGGCCAGCGCGGTGGACTATGCCCTAAAACTCTCTCATTTCGAGAGAAGACCCGTGCCCAGCAGAGAGATAATAACGGGTTGACGATATAATAGCGGAATCGATTTAAGTTAATTGCATACGTCGATTGGCTACAGTGCATACCCATCAAGCGTATATTACTTCGATTACATAAAAATATAATAACCTTCCAAGCCTGTAACGACTTTTTTTATTTTCTTTTTATTTTTTTTTCTCACATAAAAAATGCAATAACGCATACACTAATGTCTGCCAAACTTTGCAACAGTTTAACGGCAGCGTTCCCGTGGATAAGGACCGTTTTCACTTTAATTTTACAATTACATACGAGTACATATAAAAATATCCAACCAAAGGAATAAACAAAGAGTTACATACTAGTCAGGTTAATTTTGAATGATCTCAAAATTATTTTTTAACTGTATTTCTTACTAGCAGTAACGCGACTTCGTTCGCGGAGACTATAATGTAATCTATCCAATCATTATACATTTGAGCACTACTCCTGGACATTTTTTATTCTGTTATCAATAGGTATTACAGTGTATGCAATGAAAAGCATTTTTGAGCAAAATTTTTGACACTGAATAACATTGCTCAAGTTTTAGCATAGACGCCCCACACATTCTAGTAATAAAAATAACCTGTTTCTCAGAGATAATGTAGCATTCTAATGGTAATATTTTTAAATCGGTTTAGTAGTTTTTAAGATTATTCATGACAAACATACAAAATAATATTGAAGGTGGTATAACCAGTGTAGTTCGACCGGGGAAGTACCACCGCCACACCTATTGCTAACGTGAAGCATTTCTTGCATTTCGATAGAAGCCTGTGGTTGCCGGCACACTTTCACATGAGGCGACCATCATAGTCCTCGGGAGTAGCAACGCATCTGTGATTGACTTCAGATGGAACCCATGTTCTGTATGAAGTTGATTACAGATGTCCATGGGCGGCAGTGACCACTTACCATCAGATGGACTGCATGCCCGTTTGCTACTTCAGTCAAATAATAAAAAAAAAATACAAAAATACAACGTTTTCTTTATAATATTAGTATAAATATTTTATACGCCTATTTGCATATTCCTTTATCAATATCACCTGTACCTGCCTGACAATGGCGTCGGCGTAACTTCCGTTGGAACCGGTCCACTTCCGCTTAGTTCAAACAGGAATCCCTTAATAAACTAATATTGACAAAGACGCCTTTCATCAGATTTCGGGGTATTCCAGTCGGTAGGGCTTTTGTTTGACTTAACCTCGAAATAAATCTACCGAATGACTGTAAACCAGAATAGGGTGGTAAGATACTTATAGAAGATGGAGCTTAGTTCTTAATTCATCTTAATGAATTGTAGAATACAAGAATATTGTTGGAATGTTTGTTTTAAAAGTATTTTATTTTATGCCACTTTCGAATAAACTGTTAAGTCTGTCTGTCCATATATTAGCCTTTTGAAGTATACTGCTGGCATAGACCCAGTCTTTCCTTAATAAGCGGTTTCCTTAAAAGTTTTAAAGGTGGAAGAACATTGTAGTTCGACCGGGGAGGTACCACCGCCACACCTTATCCTAACATGAAGCATTCCTTGCGTTTCAATGAAAGAGTGTGGTTGCCGGTACATTTTTATATGAGGCAACCATACTAGTCGTCGTGAGTAGCAACGCGTCTGTGATTGACTTCAAATAGAACCCATGATCTATTTGAAGTGGATTTCAGGTGTCCATGGGCATTAGTGACCACTGTGCTCGTTTGCTACTTCATTATTATAAAAAAAGAAGTATTAAACGGGCATGCAGTCCACCTGATGTTAAGTCAAGTTCTCTACCTCCAATAAACTTCGTAAAGTAGATCAATATACGTCACCAGCATCTTTGACCTCAGAAATGCTTTATCTTAGGTTAACTTTTCAAGTCTAGAAGTGAAGAAGTTACTTAGCACATCATGCTCAATTGCGACATTTACATTTTAAAATGAACGGTTTAACATTGCCGTTACAGACTTTGTTAGTGGCGCCTGTAGCTCTATCAATCTTCGTACTTCTGTAGTTAGTCTTCATAATTCCTACAGTTAGCCATCAATCTCTACGTTAAAATAATGCTTTTACAATGAATTTTAGTTTGATTTTTTCTACTTTTTAATCAATATGTGTAAGTCGTTTGCAAAATAACCGATGGAACAAGAATGTATCATAAAAATATAAAACCCGACTGCCTCAGGAGAAGAGTAAGGTCTCCGCAAATATAATAATAATATGGATAAATGATAAAGAAATGGGCATACATACTCACATATAAATTAATTATCACTGCTTTTCGGTGAAGGAAAACATCGTGAGGAAACCTACAGACCCGAGAGTTCTTTAAAAAAAAGTTCTCAGAGGTGTGTGAAGTCTACTAATTCGCACTTGGCCATCGCGATGGACTATGGCCTAAAACTCTCATTCTGATAGAATTCCCGTGCCCAGCAGTAACAATAATGGATTGACGACGACTTACATACATGTACATACACTCGAAAAACGTCCCCCTCCTCCTTAGGCCGGATAAAAAATATATTACAACTTCTATTAATATTTCTTCATTATTACCACAGTCAACAAATAAGTTTAGCAATTAAGCTAGGTAATGCTGTTAGTGTCTTGGGTACATTTCCACGAGGCAGCGATGTGGCTCATCTATTCTATTTATAATTGTAAATTTAAGTAACTAACATCGTACATTTAGGTTAAATATTGTACTATTTATATTTATGTTAAACTGTTAATTGATACAAAAATATATATATTAAATACTGTTATTAAATTTAATTACAAAAAGTCCTACTACAATATGACGACCCGCGTGGCGCCGCGGTTACCATACCGGTCTGACGCGCAGTGGGTCCTGGGTTCGATTCCCGGCCAGACAGGTATCTGAATGATGAGTTTAGATTATTGTTCTGGTTCTGGGTGTTTGTGTATTCGTCTTTGTGTGTGTCCATGGCACCCACGACACAGGAGAGAATCCTGCTGTGGGGCTATGAGTGTAGAAAGCGTTTTTTTTTTTTTTTTAATTCTACTAAAAGCCTGTACTTCTAAAATTTTTGATTACACAACTTCTATTACTTTATACACAAACTTCATTTAATTTGAAACAAAATGAATCATAAGATGTTGTACACAAATGAAGAGTAATCCTTCACTAGAGCGATTACTCAAACTTAAGCTAGATATTCAATTACAAACTATATTAATGCTAGGAATTCCTTTGTTGCCAGACCTCATCCCTGCAGATTGCAGGTGTATTTCTGCTCTGTTTATAATTAAACTAGAAACTGTATTGTGAAACGTCTGGCGATGAGTTTGAGTATTCATGTTGATTAAACTGCAGTTTATATCGACTAGATTAGATATAACATTGTGAATTCGCAACGTTATTCATTATAAGAAAGTTCTTAATTTTTTTGATTTGCGACTTTATAACCTAGTTCGTTCGTATTATGGTATGAACTGGCGAAACATAAATTTTGAGTTATTTCTTTTTATGAATAAAGGTGCGAAATGTAATTATCACTGAAATTAAAAATAGTACAGTAAATTACATTAAAAGTGGAATTAAAATATTTTCAAATATAGTCAGACAGGGAGCGTTATTACGTAACGCATTTTTGAAGTGAAACTTCTTTATCGGGGTTGGAAAAAAATTTAGTGTAACATTTTTTCGTTACACGCCATCTTTTTCTTATCCCTACCACGCGTGATATTAGATAGATTATTATTGATTAGATTATCAGATAAAGTTTAATAAAAGCCTTTTATTAAACTTTATCTAATTTAACTTTATTTAACCAATTTCTGTAAAGTTGCATATAGTAAATTATTTTTTGAAAAATAACGTCATAAAAAAGTTTCACTTCTTACGCTAGTACACGAACACCTTTTTTTTTCTTAAATCTATCGATAAGGCAAACGGGCTACCTGATGGAAAGTAGTCACCGTCACCTATGGACATTTGCATCACCAGAGGAGTCACCAATGCATCGCTGACATTTGCAAAGATTTCAGACTCCCCCTCTCCCTTTGTTACACAAGGTAACGTTTTGCACCCCTTTCGCCCTCCCTGAACTTTGAAATAAATACAAACACGTTACATAACGGGTTGTTCAATCAAAATTGCGTTACGTTATACTTGAGCGCTCCCACAGAAATAAAAGTAAAAACACATTTTTTTCGTTTTATAAGATTATATCTTAGGGTTTTGGAAAATAAACAAATGTGTTGCTTTTGAAAATAAGAAACGACATTTCAACTTTATTCCACCAAATCTATCTTTCTTCACAAAATATATTCTGAACTTTTAAAATTAGACAGACATGTCAAATTAAAAAAAAGAACTAAATAATTAAAGAAAACCTATTTTCTTTATATTTATATTAATTTTATTCACCATTAAGTTTGCTCAATATGACAGATTGGGGTACGCCCCATTATTGTCCGTGCCACGGGTCTTCTAATCTTCTCTCAGAATGAGAGAGTTTAGGTCATAGTTCAGCGCGCTGACCAAGGGCGAATTGGTCGCTTCACACACCTTCGAGAACTTTATTTTACAAAGACTCTTGGGTGTGTAGGTTTTCTCACGATGTTTTCCTTCAATGAAAAGCAGTGTTAATTAATTTATAATACGCACATAAAGCAGTGATGCGTGCCTGGGTGCGTTGCTCTCATACGACATATTTTTATTGTGCGCAAAAGCTATACTATTATATTATTATTAAAAGCAAATTGAAAAACAGCATTTTTATATATACTTCTTACTTGACTATTATTTTTCCCAGTATCAAATTTCAGAACGCGAAAATTCCAAGGGTTTTACAAACTTAATGAACTTGTACGATCAGGAAAAGTTAGAACATAAATTATAATTAAGGTAATTCTCGACGCGACAACTTTGAGTTGAAAGTATCTAGTAAAGGACAGACATGCTACAAATGTGACCTCCGTACAAATTTGATGATTTATTGATTCATTTGAACGATGAGGAGCGTCTTGGTATATTTCTTATGCCATCGTGAATATCCCGGGATGTCGTGATATTGTGTGATATCGTAAAAATCGTATAGCTATATGTCCCAATGCTGGGCACAATGGCGTAGCCAGAGGAAGAGAAAATCTTATCTGGGGTGAAAATCTCCCCCCACCCCCGAAAAGTCAAAATATTAGCAGTCATAATACTAAAATATGAACTATTACACTAAAATTTGTAGTTTAAACTGTCTTTCATGAACTATTCTAATTAATTAACTCTCGCGCTCTTCTCAAAGTGGTAGAACGTACCTATATAGGTAGTTTACCCAGGGAGATACCACCGCAACACCTATTTTAGTTTTTTTTAAACCCTCCAAAACCAAAAGCTATACAGGTACGTTCGTACTGGGTACAGATGTCAGCCCATTAATGAGGGTGGTGTTTGTGGATAAGTATCTATTCGACTTTATTACATTAGTCTTTTTGTTTATTTGATGGAGGAGCTTAAGTACTAAGTAAGTTAAGTTCAGGTTAGTTATTATTGATTAACAATTTTTATTGTAAATTATATTCTTCCAAACAAAACACGAACGGAATTCAGATACTATTTCGTTCATTCATCTCTACCACGTCCGATGTTTTTTCACTTGTACATAAATTGATTCAGACTGCAATTAACAAAAAAAAACAATTCTACAAGGACTAGTATGAATAAACTTAATGTATTTTAGTTTATTAAGTTTAGTAATATTTGTTTTGAATATAATATAATACAAAATAAAACTGCACAGAGCTTTTTTACTTCGAACTGGTTTGTAGCGCCTGTTAGTTTTAAGCATGCAATAACCCGACGATAAACATTGCAGTAACGAGCTCTAAAGAAAATTTAAAAATATATCGCTTAGGTATTAATATTAATAATATAACATTTATACTAAGCTGCAATATCATTAGGTATTTATTATAGGAAATATTTTTACTGTATTTCTGTTAAACTTTATTTTATAATTCAATGTTCGTTTCTTTTTGTAATTTATATCAGGTTCTTAGTTTTAATTTAGGTACTTAGGGTTTTGCTACCAAAAGTTGGAAGACTTAGATAGGTAAGTAGGAATTGTTTTATTTACATTCTAATTTTGTATGCTACTAGAAAAAAACTGACCGTCTGTATTGCGTATTTTGCTACTACCTAACATTCCTACTTCCTTATATATTTTTGCCGACAATTATTTGTGAAGTTCATCAATAAAACAAATTCTTATTTATAAAGTTATCTCAATTTTAAAAAATCCAGCAAAGAAGCAACGCAAAGGTAATGTTTTTCCGCCTACAGTGGCTTAATAAAACTTTCACAGTAATCCAAACAGCTTAAGCGGAATGAAAGGATATTTAAACAACGAGAAGGTACGGTCTACAGAGCCTAGATTAAAACTTAATTAAACTCGCAACGGACGCGATCTGTGGGCTATTGTACTACGATAACCGCTAAGCGAAGTTAACTGGAAACCATTTGTTTGATATTTGAAATATTTATTTATATCACCTTATGCGTTAATTTAAAACGCTTTCTACACTCATAGCGCCACAGTAGGATTTTCTCCTGTGTCGTGGGTGCCATGGATACACACAAAGACGAATACACAAACATCCAGACCCAGAACAAGAATCTAAACTCATTATTCAGATACCTGTCTGGCCGGCAATCGAACCCGGGACACACTGCGCCATGCGGGTCGTCGAATTTATCCTTATACTTGTTTTACATTTATCTTGTTGTAGAAGTGGCTAAGTGTTACCCTAATTCAGGATTTCACTTAACAACGCTAACTTTTAAAAGCTACGTGTTTAAGTATTACAAAATTAATTTTCACTTGATACATATCTGAAAGTTTTTTAAATAAATATCGAAGTTGTATGAGGTCTACCAGCTGTTTAGTGTTTAGCGTTTAGCCAGCGCGGTCGACAATGGATTAATTCAAACTATTCTATTCTGATCTCCCTTCACTCTTCGTGGAGATTATGGTTATTATTATTTGTGATGAGTTTGTGCCAATAGTTCCGGGATCAGAATAGAACTACTGTATGCTTTGCCTGATTTAAGAGGCGACAAATAGAGGGCTTCCGGGATTGTGAGTGGCAAAAGTGGGAGCTCTTACTGTGCAGTCAGGCGACCTCGAGAAGGACGGCAGTATGTCTGATCGCATACATGTCCTTTACCGGGGTGGTTTTAGTGCAGTAAAATACCTCATAACAAGGCATTGCTCCCACGGCGTTGGGTACTTTATAAGGATTTTCTCGGGAACAAAAAAGGGTAATGATGAGTTGACGAAGATTCGAACATAGCTCATCTATATATTAATACGTGAAGCAAACACTTGTGAATCCTTTTTAAGATAAATACTTGCCGCAGGCGGAGGAGTATGAAATTACGCACGGTTATAGTTGATGTAGAGAAGGATTGCTCAATGCTTATGTTTTTTTCAAATATACATAAAATCAAATAAAAACACGTTACACTCACTACCTTGCATTTGACATAAACACATACATAATAAACAAAATAGAACATTCAAAATCTTAGGTACTATGAAAAAAATAACGTCAAAAATGTCAGATGTCTTTGTAAAAATACCCGCTATTGCTTTTAAATGCAGCTTAGCTAATTAAACCTCTTTTTACCTTTAACGGGTGCGTTCAAAATAACTTGTTTATTATTACAATTTATTTGAATTAGAGAAATATTCGTGCTACTTTGGACAATATGAAGTTTAGTTTTTAAATTTAAATTACGGTCTAATTTCGACCGTTGCGAAGGGTGACTAGTAGGTTGAAATAGATTACAGTCCAAAGATTCGTGACCACAAACAATATCCATCAAATGTGACTGTCCAGTCACAAAGATGTTATTTTTATTATCCTCGGTAGTTTATGAGGAGGCCGATAAGATACTATCCATTAATTTACAGGCAAACTGACTGTTAGGTAGATTAAATGTGAGATGTGTTACGCTTTTTGGCTTTGCATTTTAATTAAGATTTTTGTGGCCGTACTGGACATACAGGGATAATAATGGACAGTTATTTAAATTACAATATCTATACATTACAATATGATACTTGTATAGAGCAGTGATAGCCTAATGGTTGAAACCTGGCCTCTCAATCGGGAGGTCCGAGGTTCAAACCCAGGCATGCACCACTGATTTATGTGCGTATTATACATTAATTATCACTGCTTTACGGGGAAGGAAAACATCGTGAGGAAACCTACACACCCGAGAGTTCTTTAAAAAAAAAGTTCTCGGAGGTTTGTGAAGTCCACCAATTCGCACTTAGCCAGCGCAGTGGACTATGGCCAAAACTCTCTCATTCTGAGAGAAGACCCGTGCCCAGCAGTGGGACAATAATGGGTTGACACACTTGCATAGAAACTATACAGGGTGTAATCGTTAAGTATACACAGGCAATTATTTCGTAACTATTACAGATATCAAAAAAACTTTAAATTGATATTAAAAGTAATTTACCTAATGACAATACTAACTTTTTAAAAATAAAACAAAAAATATCTCAAAAGTTTACACTAAACACTCCCATACATTTAGTATGAGATAGTAGAGTAGTCGAATTTTTTTTATTACTACGGAATGTAGCAAATGAGCGTGCAGTTCACCTGATTGTAAAAAGGTAAGTAGCTACTGCCGCCCATTACATCTATAACCTCAAATAAGCTTTTGCTGAGGTGATCCACAGATGCATTGCTACTCCCTTAGGTCTAAGTTAGAAAACCTAGAAATATGTCCTCAGTCATAGCCTTCAGAACAGAAAACAGAATCGCATAACACTGATATAAGGCAGAAATAGATGTGACAGTGGTGATTCCGGAGTCAAACGACGACCTTTATCATATATACTATACTACCATATTGTTGTAAATACCAATTTAATAGATAGTAGAACCTGCGAGGTACTACCGCCATACTTATTTCTACCGTGAAGCTGTTCTTGCGTTTCGAATGGTGTGGTTACCGCCACAGTTTTATATAAACCGAGTAACTTAGTCGTCAGGAGCAGAAAATCTATGATTGATTTTAAACAGAACCCATGTTCCATATGAAGTTGCTTGCAAGTCAAATTCCTCTTACTTAGTTGGTCTGTCTTTGTTTGCTAATTTAGTAAAAAAAAAATACCGATATATATGTATGTATGCAAAATTTAAGCTCTAAGAACGGGAAATGGCTTATCCGTAAAATTTAATAAAGAACACTGACTATAAATCTAAATAAAAAGGGAAATAATGGGGAAAAACAAGAAAAACCGGTATTAGTCTTAATTATTGTTATTAATGATTCTTTAGATAAGGTGAATACCGTTTTCAGACCGAACCATTGACTAGATTAATGATCGGATTTAGGATTCAAATGCCTTCTTTGACCATGAGGGCTAAAGCGATTTATTTTGGGACAATCTTGATTGAGGAATAAGTATTTCGTATTTTCAAGGTCAAGAGAGAAAGTTTATTCTTGCGTATATCTGTAGGTGTATGTTGTAGCTGGAGTGAATTGGTTGGATTGTATAGGACAAAAGTGCTTTGGAAATCCTGGCTGTGTTGATGTGACTATCAAACTTTAAAGATTAGATAAGGTCAGAAAGTTTGGAAAAGGTGACGAGAAAATTTAAAATAAAGAAAAGAGAGCAAATATCTGATCTTTTAATCATGACAAGAATTGATGCTAAAATTAGCTCCTCCAGATACACCAAAAAATCTGAAGGAGACAAAAAATCTAAGAACCATAAATTTATTAGTTGTAGAGTAAACTCACCAATAATCGTAGTTGAATAGCATGTAATGGTGAATTGTAAGAAGTCGTTATTTCATGCACAAAATCAATAAAGTTTATGCACATGCCATACTCGTGTCGTGGGTGCCATGGACACACACAAGACGTATACACAAACACCCAGAACACGAATCTATTATTAAACTCATCATTCAGATACCTGTCTGGCCTGCAATCTAACCCGGGACCTATTGCGTGTCAGACCGGTATGGTAACCGCTCCGCCACGAGGGCCATCAATATGCATATAGATGATTTTGTTAAAAGTCTATGCTGTCTATCAATTTTGAGCTTCTCAGTCGGCTGCGACGTAGGTACGATAAACAATAGATATTACTTTCCCAAGTGTTTTAAGTGGCATCTCTACAACTTTTTCTATTATACGGAAAGTTTGACAGACGGGTAAAGCGTTTTATAAGTCGCAATTTCCACAACCACTAATATTGCTTACAAAGCGATTTGTACTTCTGAAGTTATATAGTCACGATAGGGGTAAAATATGAAAGTGAAATACTACGTGCAAGCCATTAAATGAAAACGGTAGGATTAACCTTTTGATCGCGGTCCCTGTGCGGTACTAAAGGGGTTCCTTGTGAGACGCCCGCTATTTTGGAAATGCTAATACATTATTATTTTATTCCAGTACTAGCTCTAACCCGCGGCTTCGCCCGCACGGTCAAAGGGAATTAACATTAGTATTTGATAGCGTGATTCAGAACTTGCAAATGAATGTTACTAACGCCATCTGTTAACAACGTCTAGAACTACTAAATATGTATCAACTAATAAACCATCGATATTCTCATGGGAATGAGTGAGCGCGATAAAAAGACTAGCCTACGTCACTCTCCGCCCTCCTAACTATCTCCCAGCATATAAACTATAGTAGCTATGTGGCGACGTGAAAGAGGAACAAACAAACACACTTTCACTTTTATAATATTAGTATAGTATGGATTTTTATTAAAGTTTACCTTCTTTAGACGAGATGAGGAAAAAAGGTAGGAGTGAAATATTTAGATGCACGTACGAATTGTAATTTTGAGTAAATGACCGATGATCTAGAGGATAGCAATAAACTATTGGATATATGTGGATAAAAAGGTGGCGACTGAATAATATTGTCTGAATTGTTATCTGATTATTTATTTCAATATAATATTGTTCAGGGATCGAAAACGGTGGCACATTATCGATACATATAAATTGTACTACTGAATACAACATTAAGGTTATTTATTACAAATTATTTTTGCGTGAACAATATATATTGGCTTAAAATCGGTTGGAGATACTTATATGAGGCCAGTATCGATAAAACTTATGTCAACCAAAATCTGTAATTCGTTAATAGTTTTTACTGTCCCATCGTTAGGCACGTATCTGCTCTCAGAATGTCAAGGGTATCATTCAAACTCTATCATGCTGGTGAAGTGCAGTTAGTTAGACTATTTTCCTATTTCTGCCCATTAACAACTGTCCTAATTGATGTTGTGTTCTGGTCTTAAGAGTGTGAAAGTTACATAAAAAAACGTGCGACACAAGGGGGACTGCCGTGGTAAGGCTATTGCATAGCATTTTTTTCTCAATTTATCAGTATTTTTTTCTTTGATATTAATTCAAGTTTTTTTTTGATACTATATACTTTCTCACAAACAGCTGTTACAATATTCGTCCGATTTCTGAGCAGCTCGTCTCGATCCTTGTGAGCTTCATACTGTCGTACCATGTACATACACGTAAACAAACGCTCGGCCGCTCTACAGGGTAGGCGGAGTGGGGAGTGTTTGGTTTTTTCGTTACGGAATTTCTTGATTCGGTCACCGCGCTCAAAGCCCGCGACAAGAGCTATGCGATAGCTTAAAAGTATTTAACCATAAAAAGTATATAACCATACTTATATGAAACATTCCAGCTTAGACCTAAGCGGTAGCAACGCATCTCCAGCCACTTACCATCCGGTGAACTTTGCACAGTCCTTTTTTATAATATTCCTGTATCATTAAATACGCTATACATAAGTATTTGATAAAAAAATCATCCGTCCATGACATCCAAATATAAAAAAATCATATTCAATACAAGTTCACAATGTATACAATCCAGATCAGAGTGAACCCGTAATTGCTACGTAACATCAAAATATAGTCCCTTTGTTGAACATAAAACGTTTTTCATATTACCATTAATATTAATTCCGTTAACAGCAAATACGTCTCCGCCATGTTGAGTTCAAACACTCGCCCTGAGGCGCCGCTCTTCCTTTATGTCACGTGCTCACTAATTCATCCCCTTGTACGGTGGTACATAGGGCTGTATGTGTATTTTATATTTTTTCATGTTTACTGATTTATTTATATTTACCCAAATGTCAACAATAATTGTCAGAAGGAGAGTGATGTTATTCGAGCGTATGTTTTTTTTTATCTGGCTGAGTAGCAAACGAGCATGCAGTCCACCTGATGGTAAGTAGTCACTGCCCATGGACATCTGTAACCAACTAGATACAGAACATGGGTTTCATCTGAAGTCAATCACAGATGCGTTGCTACTCCCGAGGATTATGATGTACGTCTCATGTGAAAGTGTATCGTATGTATGTTTGTCCGTGTCATGTATATCCGTTTCCTAGACAAACGTTCTAGCCCAAACAGTTAAGTAGTCACTGTTGTCTATGGACATCCGTAATCAACTTCATTAAATTCAGGACTTCTATCTCAAGATAATGATTCGCTGCCTCTCCCGAGGACTATAATGGTCGCCTCATATGAAAGTGGATCGGCAACCACTATCTTCTAGCGAAATGCGACTGCTTCACGCTAGAAATAGGTGTGGCAGTGGTACCGCGTTGGTAAATTTACAATCCGTTAAGCCGTTTGGGCTGCATATACCAATGCAATGGACATACGCTAGAAAAACAACCCTCCTTCTAACGCAGTCGGGTAATAACAAATATACACTAAACAGAGTACGTAGGTATATTGGCAGCCCTATTTCATAGCAGAATGTCAGCGTTAAAGTAAATTGCATCATAGCTCTCGTGTAATTTCAGAGCGTACTATTACGACCAAGCTGCAGGGTCCATGAAACTTATCGAGACGTTGATGAAAAGTGCTTTTTACGGAGTATTTCATAATAGAAACTATGATAGAAGCGGCAAAGGAGAACAAAATTCACGGTAAAAATATAAGGGACTTAATGTGAAATTTGGATTTTGTGAAAAATACAAAATTGTTTTGGGTTTTTTGGGGTCTTTCCTCAAGCGTGCGGTTAGTAAAGGTTCGTGCGGTTAGTATTTTCTATTTCGTCACTATTTTCATAAGTCGCCTGATGATGAAATACTTTATCAGACATGACATGATGTCATGTCTGATATATTTGTCGAAATTTTTAGTACGGTCCATCTTGTTCTCACTGTAAGATTTTATTCTTTAATAATAACGCTTTTCAGCATAGTGTCACACTATGATAAATATACTAAGAGACAGACACAAAAAGGAAATCCGAATTCATGATTTACATATCTGTCTGCATAAGATCTAATAGGAATGATAACCGCTCGTCCACGCTAGTCACCATGCTGGTAAGTAAGTATAAACTCATATTTAAAGATGGTGGAGTGCTTAGTGGTTGCCCTAATAACAGCCATGTTATGCGATGCTATGTGAGACATGCTCTTCCGAGGCATTCCCACTTAGTCTTAGGGGTAGCATTGCTGTCCCAGTGGTACCCTCTGTCTGTCATAAGAGGCGACTAATAGGGGCTTCCGAGGTTGCGGGCGGGAGGAGTGGGAGCTCGAACCGTCCGGCCAAGCAACCCGCGATGGACGGCGGCATGTACGGTCGCATACCGCTGTAAAAACCAGAAGGTGCGGTGAGCGTTTCACGCCCACCAGGGAGTTTTTGTTATAAATATCAATAATTACTATTGTTATTGTGACTTTTAGATCAATAATTTGTTAATTTACCCTTTAATATGAATTCAATATTTTTTCAGTAAAACAAACTCTTTGCGTCTGTCTAGACAATCGGACTTAAGTTGTAAACTCCAGTCGTATGTCGGAGCTGACACACACTCTTTTTATTCACCTCCAAAGCAGAACACATCAGTGTTCAACGCTGCTCGATTGTAAATGACAAAGAATATTTGCCATCAAGCGACCCGGTCGCTAACGTCAAGTGTAAATAAGGAAAATAAAACCGGTCAAGTGCGAGTTTGATTCGCTTACCAAGAGTTCCGCATGATCCATACTAATATGTGAAAGTGTGTTTGTTTGTTCGTCTTTCACGCCGCCACATAGCTATTATATGCTATGGTTTATACGCTGGGAGATAGGATGGCGGAGAGTAACGTAGGCTAGTTTTTACCGCGTTCTCTCATTCCCATGAGAATATCGATGTTTTATTAGTTTATACATATTTAGTAGCTCCAGTATTTAGGAATACCCTTTGACCGTGATTAAATGATAATTTTAATTTAAGCTAAATATTTATTTTTAAAGTGAATATATTATAACTAAATGTGTCCACCAATTCGCAGTCCACCAATTCGCACTTGGCCAGCACGTTGAACTATGGCCTACAATTCTCTTGTTACGAGAGAAGTCCCGTGCCCAGCAGTGAGACAATAATGGGTTGGCACCATGTAACTAAATATTTTGTAAATATTTTAAGCCAAAATATTAAACATCTATTTTATTCTGCTTTTAATGTTTTTTGTTAAAGCCGCAACAGAAATACACCATGTGAAATTTCAACTAACTTGCTATTAGGGTCGGTATCACGAGATAAAGCCTAGTGAAAAACAGACAGTCAAACGGCTAGCGGAGTCTAAAAAAAAAGTTATTAATTCGGTTGGTATATTTTTCATCCTTTATGTATAGAACCCTAAAAAGAATCCTTCCTGGTTGACTCAAGTAAACAGAGCGAGCATCTCGTTAGAATTCTCCGAGTATTATCAATTCATAAATTATGAGGGATCCATTTTATAGCGGAGGTCGCGATTTCGCCAATTAACTTCGTGCTCACAAGCTAAGGAAATCACTGGAGCACTTTCAAGAATCTAATTCGACTCAACGGGTTCGAACTGACAGATTCTATATCTGATCCTTCATAACGTACAGCCTTCATAGCTCTGTCGTTGGCGTATTTAGAGGTGAAATTAAATGAAATGGAATTTCGATTGAAATTTCTTACGTTATTCCTGAATGTTTTATAATGCTAAAACAGCTGACGAGCATGAAGTGCAACCGACGGTAGGTGACTATTATTGCGGTCAAAGTGTGAAGTGTGTGGTTTTTTTATGAGCCAGCGAACTTAGTCCTGGGAAGTAGCAACTTCTGCTTGAAGTTTCTAAAAGATGGGTGCGACTAAAAATAAAGTGGATTATATGCCTGTTTGTTTTTTTTATCTGACTGAAGTAGCAAACGAGCATGCAGTCCACCTGATTGTAAGTGGTCACTGCCGCCCATGGACATCTTTAATCAACTTTATACAGAACATGGATTCCGTCTGAAGTCAATCACAGATGCGGCGCTACGCCCGAGAACTATAATGGTCGCCTGATGTGAAAAGGTGCCAGCAACCACACCATTCCATCGAAACGCAAGAAGTGCTTCACGCTAGAAATAGGTGTGGCGGTGGTACTTCCCCGGATCATCTACACTGGTTCTACCACCTTTATTTTTTATTTCAACCTTAAAAAACGAAAGTATATTTAAGTATTCATAAATAAAAATGCAAAATGTAAATGTCAAACCATTGGGATATATATTAAATGTTCTCGCATTGCCAAATCCGAAAACTCGAAAACAAGTATCGACTTGTTTTCGAGTTTTTGGATCCAAATATACTTAAAAAGTTACGAAAACTTTTAGAGCTTTGTCGTGGGATTTTAACGTAAACAATGTAAATAAACAAAAAAGTCGGGATGTTCACCTTTTTCTTGGCACCAGGGCACCTTTTCCTTGGCTCCAGGTGTGAAAAGGTTAGCTGGTATAAGTAATGTACCCTGGTCACTTTCTCTCTCTCTCTTCAGTCGTGCCTCATTACTGAGGATCGTGATTGTGATGCGAAGCCTTTTCAATTTGCTGTCTCCACTTATTGCGATCGGCAGCTTGATGGAGTGCCGTGCTGACAGGTATCTCCAGGTGTTTAGATACCTGATCCGTCCATCTCCTAGGACTTCGGCCTCGAGGTCTCTTGCCCTCTATTTTGCCCATCACCATCAGTTTCTCCATATTGTCGGGAGGTCTTCTGGCAATGTGCCCAAAATATTTGAGGATTCGGTGTAGGCAAATGCTGGAGAGCCTAGGAGGATCTAAGATCTTAAGATCCTTGAGGATCGATACATTGGTCCGGCGTGCAGTCCAGGGTATTCTTAGCAAGCGACGCCAGCACCACATTTCAAACGCGTCCACTCTTTTTCTGTCTGTGGCTTTTAAGGTCCATGATTCCGCGCCATATAGAAATATGGAAAAGACGAGCGTTCGAACTAAGTGGACTTTTGTACGGTTGGAGATGTTTCTGTCTTTCCATATTTTATTTAGCTGGGTCATTCCTGTTTTAGCCATTGCGATGCGACGTCGTATTTCTGGCTCACAACTGCCCTTATTATTGATGACGGATCCGAGGTACTGAAACTCTTCCACAATTTCGTAGCCGACAAGTAAGTTGACCTGCTGGGGATTGTTCAGGCGGTCGATTATCATTATTTTAGTCTTATTTTTATTTATTGCGAGACCTGCCTTTAGACTTGCCCTTTCCAGCCGCAGTAAAAGTTCTTTCATTTCCGCTATTGATGAAGCGAAAAGAGTAGTATCATCGGCATAACGCAAGTTAGATATTTTAGTCCCGCCAATTTTTATGCCACCACCCCATTCCTGTAAGGCTTCGCGTATTATATATTCGCCGTATATGTTAAATAGTATAGGGGAGATGACACAACCCTGACGTACCCCTCTCTCAAAGTTGAACGGATCAGATGTAATAGGGCCAAGTTTTACGGTACCAAAACCTGTCTCGTACAGTTCGCGTATCAGCGCTATAAGATGACAAGGTACTCCTGCAGCTTTTAGGACCTCCCATAGGTTCTGCCATCGTACGTAGTCAAAAGCCTTTTGGTAGTCTACAAAACATATAACGGCCGGAGTACAATATTCATAGCATTTCTCAATTATTTGCCTTATGTTTACGATCTGTTCCCTGGTACCCTTGCCTTTTACAAAGCCCGCTTGTTCCTGAGGAATCTCGTCACTTTAGATTAGCACAATTACTTGAACAAAAATGTTGACAACTTCATTGCAAACACTTCAGAACGTTTTACATAACTTGGCTTGTTTTTTTACAAGATTAAAGTAGCAAAGGGGTAGGCAATCTACCTGATGGTAAGTTACCACTGCCGTTCTGCAAGCAAACTTCATGTAGAGCAGTATCTCTGAAGTGCAGTGAATTCACACATGCATGCGTGTTTCCTTGTATGCACGTAAGTATTTAGACCCTTTCGGTCAATATAATGTAACTTACATCATTAAATATTCGTTTTTTTTAGATCTTATTTATTTAGAAGTTTTTGGTACAATGTACATGACAACTCCATTATTTCTTAACCTAATTACACAAAATAATAATAATAGTTACAATTTCCTAACAGTAGTAAAACTATTGTATTATCCTATAGTATCACTTGTATTAGTAACTTTATATTAGTTAATAAAATAACACATGTTTGCTATTAGATGTATCTGTTTTGTATAACTTTTTGTACTGTACCGAATAAACTATTTTCTTTCTTTCTTTCATTAAAATGAAAATTTCTCGAATTCCATTTCTAAAATATTAAACTTTCCACACTAATAAGACTAAGTACTCACGGAGCGTTTTTGTCCCGTGCCCGCCGCGGTTATAGAATTGCGGTTTTATTTATAAACTCACGAGACCGCCTATTTGTGCGGTTCCGCTGCCGTCGCGGTTGCGATTATCAACCGCAAACGTGGCGGGCGAAAAACGCAAGACGGGCGGTTTACCATCAGTTGAGGTCCTGACTACTGCACTCGCCCGCCAACTGATCGCAGAGCGCGCGGGCGCAAACCGCCGCGGCTGCGGCTGACCGCGGCCCGCGCGGTTGCGGCTCCCGCTGCACCGGCGGGCATCCAGGCCCGCCGGTGCAGCGGGAGCCGCAAACAACCGCGCGCATCGCGGGCGAAAAACGCGTCGTGAGCTTTAACTTTTTACATTTATATCTGCATCCTACAGAAGCTGCGGGCCCGTAACCGCGGCGGCCGCGGGTGAAAATCGCTCCGTGACTTCTTAGCGTAAAACAAGTGGTTTGCGGGAGACAGAAATAAAGCAATCCGCGTCATCTCCGAAGGTACTTCAAGCAACTCAAGACTTGCTTACATAACGAGAAAATCAGCGAAGCAATTTTTCGATTTGAAAATAAACAACTAATCTTCACGTTTTTGTACTTGACAATCGTTATTCGTTTTTCACGTCTACCCTATCTCTGGGTCTGTTGTGCCATTATGGCCTTTGTTATAAGGACGTAAAAATGAAGATGGTGTGATGGGGCTAGCGATAAATTACATTAAGTATACGGTTCAGTGCAACGCTACGCGAATCCCGAATCGGAAATCAGAGGCAAAGGAGTGTGAATTTCTTTTGCCTCGTGGGGACTTTAGAAAGCATGATAAGAATACGTATTAATTTTACGACAGGAAATAATTATAAAAATGATTATTTCCAATAGATTACATAAATCTCATGGATATATGTATATCATATAATATAACATATGGAGCAGGTAGTATATTTAAAGTTAACTAGTCACCCGTCGCAACGGTCGAAATTCGACCGTAATTTGAAATAAAAAACTAAACTTCATATTGTCCAAAATAGCACGAATATTTCTCAAATTCAAGAAAATTGTAATTTTTTAAAATTTATTTTGAACGAACGCATCCATTAAATACATTTAAAAGCAATAGAATGTATTTAGATAAAGATAACTGACATTTTCGACGTTATGTTTTCATAGTAAGACATTGTTCTATTTCTTTATTATGTATGTGTTTGTCTCAAATGCAAGGTAATGTGGGTAAAGTTGATTTTATGTATGTTTATGCATTATTTGAAAAAAAAATTGTATTCGGTAATCCTTTTCTACATCAAGTATAACCGTGCGTAATTTCATACTCCTCCGCCTGCGGCAAGTATCTTAAAAACGAATTACAAGATTTTTCTTCATTAGTATTAATATATAGATCTCAAATGCGTTACTGAAATGAAATTCATAAAAAAATCAAGTGGCCATTCTTTTTCAAGAGATAGAGCATTGTGGCAGACGTACAGAACCATAAACAGCAGAAAATAACATAACAGACTACTAAGGCTCTGTTCTGGAGTAATAAGCGAAACTAACACCAATAAACGTATATATTGCATTTATTTGTCTCATACTTTCCTTTTTATACCATAGTATTAATAATGCCAATGAGATATATGACACCTGTAATATGCTTCCGGACAACGTGTAGGCGCCATAAATTTGTTACGAGTGGTCCTCAACGTAGACGGTTTATTTCTTTTGTTTTATGACTGTGACTTATGGATATAATGTTCTATTACTACAGGAAGGTAAAAAACATATAAAGTTGTTAGAGTTAGTAGAAATCATTGTTTTTGTGCGTACTTCTATAGACGCGGTTCACTTTCCTATGGTGTTTCGATCTTAGTCCTTAGGAGTAGCAATGCATCTTCATCATGAAGTTGTTTACAAATGTTCATGGGCGCCGTGACCACGTACCATCTGGTGAACTGCGTGGTCTTTTTCTACTTCTATCAGATAAAAAATACGCTTTCAGAATGCCCTAATTTATGACCTTTTTTTGTTCTCGAGGGGAAAATCTTCAAAAGGTACCCCACGTCGTAGGAGCGACGCAGGGTTAGGTAGAATTTTTACTGCACAAAAATCCTCCTGGTGGCCGTCCTCGACGCTACACAGAGGAATCCGGGATCTCCAAAGGAACACGACCGGTTCGAGCTCCCACTCTAGCCGTCCGCTAGCCCGGAAGCGCCATTTAGTCGCCTCTTACGACAGGAAGGGGATGCCGTAGCCCTATTCTAATCCCGGAACTACAGAGACAAATTTATAACCCTAGAGTACAGACTAATCACGGCTTGTTATATCACTCCGTCGTCAATTCATTACTGCTAATGCTAATGCCAAACTAAGAGTCATCTTAGAGTGAGAGGGCTTAGACAATAGTCAATACGCTGTCAAATTTAAGAACTACATCTTAAATTTAACAGCGTATTGACTATTGTACTACATATTTTATGGTATTACTCACAAATTTTCTTACGTTGTTTTTCTTCACTATTCAATAAAGTAATAACTTTTAACACTCTAGATAAGCTTCTATAACGCTACGAAATAAGTTACAAAAAATTGAAGTGGATAAAAATTTGAACCCCAGACTTCAGTCGATTGGAAATATTATTTTAATTAAAGCAGATTAACATAGAAACGTTGTCGAATCTAGGACTACTATTTATAAAATCAGTAACGAAATAATAAACGTGCTTTTAGTCTGGACAAAAGCGACCATCGAGTATGCGTGTCTCGACGCCGATAAGAGGGATCGAGTAGGCTTTTCACCGAATTTCAAGAGTCATTCAATACTATGAAAGGTCGCTCTACGTCCTCTACCATATTATAGCATATAGAGATTTCTTATGAGAAAATATTACTGGTGAATGGAATAATCAAATGATTTTTATTTTTTTGTTTAACGTAAATATTTTGTTCATTGTTTATGTTTAACAAAGTTATTGTTTAAATTCGAATTGTAAACAGGAATATGATACGGATTCAAATCAACGATCAGATTTTTTTGAACATCAAATGATATGTTGCCTTTTGAGGACTAAGTTGGAATACATCAGTGAAGTATGCCTTTTTTTCGACGGGGAAACCTTCAAACGGTACCCGAGGCCGTGGGAGCAGCGTCGGGTACCGTTTGAAGGTTATGTGGAATTTTTACCTCACTTTAACCCTCCCGGTGGCCATCTTTAGCACTGCGTTGAGGACTCCGATGTATGAACGAATTTATAGTGAACTAGCTTCGCCCGCGTGCAAATCAATGTATAGCAAAGTTTTTCCCGCGCAAATCTCGACGCAGTGGAAATTCTAGGGTAAAAGTAGAAGTATCTTTGGAGGTTTCCCCTCGATAACAAAAAATATATGTCTTCCTTATAAATCCTTAAAATAATCCTCCCTTCAAATTACTATACTAGAGCCCTTATTATTGCTGTTATGAGGCAGAAGCAGGTGTGGTGGAAGTGTTTCCGCAATTGTAACATCATAATTATACCCGTGCAGTAGCGGCATATAAGTGCTAATGTAGCTAAAATCATTTATTAAATCAATAGAAATTAATTATCACTTTTTAAGGCAAACAATAATATTATTAGGAAACCTACACATCTGAGAGTTTTGGAAAAAATAATTGAACTGTTGTTGTAAAAATTTAACTGTTTGTGAGGTGTACCAGTTCGCACTACACTAAACTTCATCTTCTTTCATTCTGAGAACAGACCAGTGCCCAGCAATAGAAAACTAATGGATTGAGAACGATCTAATAAAGAAGACGAAATAAGAGCTCGCGTAGCAAAGAAAATAAAAGTCGACGTTTGGTTGAATTCTATATCAAAGCAAGCCCGGAACTGAGGGCGAAACTAATCAATTTTTCTCGTTATGGAGCGGAATAGAGTAAATACAGTGATCGGATGTTAGTTTAGGACGTGATACTGTGATGTTCTATTAGAAAACAAGAAATGAAAAGAGATTTTGAAGGTAGAAAGAGTATAGTTCTACCTGGAAGGTACCGCCGCCACAACTATGTAGAGCGTTAATCACTTTAAGTGTTTTGGTGCAGGTGCGTGGTAGCACGCTCACGTCCATTAAAGGCAACCGTTTTAGTCATCAGGAGATCGAATCTGATTGAAGTAGCAAACGAGCATGCATTCCACCCGATGGTAAGTGGTCACTCCCGCCCATGGACACCTGTAAGCAACTTCAAAATATAACATGGATTCTAACTGAAGTCAATCATAGATGCCTCGCTACTCCCGAGGATTATGGTCGCCTCATATAAAAATGTGCTAACAACCACACCTTTCCATCGAAACGCAAGAAATGCTTCACGCTAGAAATAGGTGTGGCGGTGGCACTTCCCCGGTCGAACTACACTGGTTCTACTACTTGCAATTATTAGTAATAACTAAACGTATTTTTTTATATGAAAACTCACTTAAAATAAATATTGTCCACAATAAAAGTATACTAAACAATCTTCAAGATTCATTAATCAATCGTATTATGTCACCAATAAATAGTTATTAATGTCCAAAAATAATTAAGTATTTCGTGAACAATATAGGCAAATAAGTATTAGTTGGATTGCTTTAAAGGATTCGTTACTAATGATATAGTCCTGTGTGAAATGTTTTCCTTTGGTTACTTTAGCCTAAACCTGTTTTATTAAGGTCCTAAACTAACTTGCAATACCTTTGTAGATAATTGAGTTATATACATAAAGAGGAATTACACATGTAACAAGTTTTTCTTTATACATTTCATTACGTACCCTATAATGAGATAACTTGTATGCTAGTACCTTTGTGTATTCACAGATTTAATTACCAGCATAAAAACAGGGTTCGAGGTGCCGTCCTTGTAGCCTCGGGGTCAGAATAGGGCTACGGTATCCCCTGCCTGTCGTAAAAGGCGACTAAAAGGGGCTTCCGGGGTTGCAGACGGCTAGAGTGGGAGCTCGAACCGTTCGGTCAGGCAATCCCGGGAAGGACGGCGGTATGTGTGGTCGCATACCATCGTAAAGACGAGACGGAGCGGTGGGCCCAGCCGCCCATCTGGGAGGAGCCCGAGCCCAGTTGCGTTCCGTTTCGAGATCCCGAAGTCCTCCTTTTCAGGGCCGAGGACGGCCACCGGGGGGGATTTAGTGCGGTAAAAATCACACATAACCCTGCGTCGCTCCCACGGCGCCGGATACCTTTGGAAGGTTTCCCCCTCGAAAACAAAAAAAAGGGTTCGAGGTGCGAATCTCAGATACGCATCACTGATTTTGTAAAATAATGTGCGTTTTATAAATTAATCAGCATTGCTTTAAGGCGAAGGAAAACATCGTGAACCTATAGGATATGTATCGCATTGCAAAGTTTAAAATCAATCAGACGTTTTAAAGCATGTAAAAATTACGTTCTAAGAGTCTGTTATGACATATAAATTAAATGAATATAAAGTGTGTAAAAAAGGTTTTCAAAGATGGGCGAAAGTTCACCAAATCGCATTTGGGTAGCGCGATAGACTTAACCTATAAAAAATCTAAAACTAAAACTATTAAAACTATTACTCTAAAACTGAAAAATTAAACTCTAATTTATGTTCTTTTTTGAATCCGTTAATTCTAATTAAGGGATTCAAAAAAGACATTCATACCTGGCTTAGCCAAATGGACTATGGTGACGTCGAAAGTATGTTATTATGATGATATTTACGTAACAAGAAGACAATCACACACAAACACACACACACACACACACACACACACACACACACACACACACAAACACACATTCAATTCAATCATTACTACAAAATTCAATACGTCTGCACACATTATATTGTAATGAACATATTTTTAAATACCGACAAAAACTGGGAGAAGACGCTGATACCAGAGACACAGTTTCGAGCTAATTCGGGGATCAGAGGCTTCATATAATTTTGATGTAAAAATATGTCAATAAAGTCAATTTATTATTATTATTATTATTAATTTCTGCAAAGTCCAGCAGTGGGTCGGCCCAGCAAATAGGTTTAATTATCACACTTAAACGCTAAACCGTCGTTTACTATCATAATAGATCATTGATATAGGCATTTCAAGCAATTGCCTATATGACGTGTAATGAATGCTCCCAAGGCCTATATCAGTATGCGATATTAATACATGTTGCATCAAGCGTAATCACTATGGATCAATCACTACGTACTGAGGTATGCCTATTGACGGATTTAGCATAATAATCTCATTATAATATGAATTGTTTTGTAATACACGTGCATTACTTATTGTAGTACTGGAATAAATAAAAGGAATTAGTAGTTCATTCTGTTCATTAAATTACAAGGCAAGAGACCTAGGGAGCGAAGCATGAAGAGATGGTCGAATCAGGTAGCCAAGCAACTAGATACCAGCATCACCCAAGTATTGCACGGCGCTACTAACCGTCATGAATGGAGGAAACTCATAAAGGTTAAGACTGAGGAGCGGCATCACGATGCTCAGCAATGAGTGAACGACCCGAGGAAGAGGAGGCTATTCCTCCAGCCAGCATGGTTTCTGGCATCACCTGTTTAAACAATTGAATAGGGTCTTTGTCCCAGTAGTTCCGGGATCAGAAAAGGGCTACGGTATCTCCTGCCTGTCGTAAGAGGCGACTAAAAGGGGCTTCCGGGGTTGCGGGCGGCAAGAGAGCTCGAGCCGTTCACTCAGGCAATCCCGGGAAGGACGGCGGTATATGTAGTCGCATATCGTCGTAAAGACGGTGCGGTGGCAGCTGCTCACCTGGGTGGAGTCCGATGGGGCAATGAATGAATGAATGAATGAATGCTTTATTCTAGTAACTACATGTTGCACACAATATAAAGCGCTTTATAGAAACACAAACACAAAAAGAAATGGCTATAAATTGTATAAAGTAAGTAAGAAAAAAGTGACAATAATTTAATGCAACACAATCAGTGACTGCGAACAGGTACAGACTCAGCGAATGCCACAGCTAGGAAGACCATGCCGTGACGCTGATTTTCAGTCTGTCCTTTTGTTATAGAGTAACTTGGACGGCTGTTTCAAGTTAATTTCGTTTTTGTTGTTGTGACATGTTGTTCTTATCTATTCAAGTCATATTGTTATGCGCAATGCGCTTAGAGCACTCCGGTTGCGTTCCTTAGGAGATCTCGGAGTCCTCTTTGCAGCACCGAGGTCGGCCACCGGGGGGATATTAGTGCGGTAGAAATCCTTCTAACCCCCTCTACAGGTGCATGATTATAATCATGCATTCACGGAGCGTATAGTTTTAGCATCTGGTTCTATCCAAATCAATTGGACCCATGGTGGTCCTTCACGGTTCATTTTTTCCTCTCGTGAAAAGTGCAAGATGTGAAAAGAGAAACCTCTTCAGCACCGAGCACCATGACGCGGGGTACTTTAAAAAAGGTGCGAAAATGACTCTCTTAAAGCCGAAAATCTCTGGTGTTGCAAACGTCCATAAGCGACGGTCATTACTTTCCATCAGACGGCGCGTCAGCCTTATCGTTAAGCACAACTATAATAAAAGCATTTTCCCTATTTGCTATGACAGATGGCTGCAAGTGTAACATGTAAAGGTGTTGAAGTCCTCAGCTGCTCTGAGATTACCCAGATCACCTCGGTTAAAATTATTTAATGGGGTAGCAAAATTAAGTTGCGAGAGAAGCTCCGGGGCGTCAAGCAGTAATAGTCATAATATCGTATATAGATAAGAAAACATCATATATCAACGAACACATATATCATGAAAAACATATATATCACGGTACACACTCAAGGGAAGCAATAACAACATATTTTAATCAACACAACTGCGCACAAAGGAGATGTTTATCCCGTGTAATTTGTCACAGGAGCATACATTTATGATTTACGGGAACCGGGCAACGTTCATGCTAAATAGTTAGGAAATGCAGTGTTGTATGTAGATAAACATTTATGTGCTGATATGGAGAAACGAATATGTTACGTTTGTGTCATTGCTATGTATGTGTATATCAAAATTAAGTCAGTTAATAAAATAGCAAATATAATATAAAATATGACACTATTTTCACAGATAGATTAAAAAATTATATGTCATAAATTCAGCACTTTCGGTTTTATATGATTTAAAACATACAGGCAAACATATGGATCAGAAATCCAAATAAAGTTATTTTTCCTTTTGGCAAAGGGAGATCTCCCGCCAGGCTAGGTGATGCCTGAGGAGCGGCCGTGCTCCAGCAGTCGTTGTTCGGAACTTGTATATATGCGGGGTATAGAGAATACTTAGATAGCGTGTTTCAGAATACTAGTAGCGACATCTCTTGTTGAGTAGCGGGAGGTCGCCACCTTTCGGTTCTGTAAGCAAGTTTTTGACATATAAATAAATCTGATAAATTATTCTCGTTTAATACTATCGCAAAATTGTTCAATGTTAATATTTAATGCGATGTAAAGACACAGCACTTTCCTTTTATATACAGATAATATAATTCCATTTATTTAAAACCTCTAAATTGCAGAAATCAGTTAAGAAAACAAATCTTCACGCCTTTTACCTTTCTAAAATTAAGTGCTTTCTACCAAAATGCTTCGCACGATCCGATTTCATGTAACTCTAAACTCAGTAATTAGAAACACAAGTAATTGCACATAATTACACGGAGTGCCTAATTATTTTCTTCGTTCAAGATAGCATTCAAGTACATTCTCACGTCTAGATTATCGGGCAGTCTGAGTTCTACACAATCTAGTGTTAAAATCGACTTGCATTGTTTATTTGAAGACTGTGTTTAAGTAAGAAAGCGCGAGACGGATTCATGCACGAAGGGTTCCGTACCTTATACAAAATATTGCAAAAAGTTTGTTTGTGTATGGGATGAGAAGGTTTGTTGTATGGGACCCTCCTTTAAATACTAAATTTAACCTGTTTTTATAGTAATTGCCTTATCGTTAAGTTAAAGTATAAATAATAATAATAATTAACAACTCACTGTGCCATGCGCCTTACACAAGTTTATTAAAAATTGTATCTACCCACAACTACACTACGTTAATCAATCAATATTGTTTGTTATAATTTCTCTGTAAGTGATTTTGTGTAAAATCTTTTGGGAAATAAATGCCTTTAAACGTAAATACTAAATTTAATCTGTTTTTAGTATTTGTTGTTATGTCTTCTGTGGAAATGTCAACTGTCACGCCACATGTATGCTATCACGGTTCATGAGGTAAATCGTAGTGATTGACGGACAAACGGACGCTTAGTAATAAGGTTCCGTTTTTATCCTTTGAGTACGGAACCTTAAAAAGAAACAGCTATAAATGATTAAAAATCTCATGTTTTACAAGCTTAGTAGAAACGCGATAACCATTATTATTCCTTTATGTTGTAAATGAGCATATAGTCGACACGATAGTATGTTTACGGTAACATCAGTGACGAACATTTTGTTAAATTATTCCACATTTGTTTTGTATTTGTTATTTTATTTATGTTTTATTACATCACTTTATTGCTGATGTACCTACTTTTCTTAAAAAGTTGCAGTAGCCAAAGAGCATGAAGCACACATGATTGTAAGTGGTAAATGCCGCCCATGGATATCTATAAGCAATTTGATCAACTCATTTGTGATAGCAGATAAACCATCTGGTCTATGACAGTCACCTGCAATGAAAGTGTGTTGGCAGTCACACTCTTCCAAAGAAAGCAAGAACTGCTTCACGCTAAAAACAGGTGTGACGGTGGTACCTCACCAGTCTAACCATCTACGTTCTACCACCTTCAAAACTATCTTTGTATTTCAATTTTGCGTAATAAACTTTTGTTATAAACCCCAAACTAGTCTTTATCAAGTGTTAGTCTGCAGGAGTAGCAACGGGTATAAAAATTAATTTATGTTACAACCCCTGGCGGCAGTGACCTCTTACTAACAGGTTGACTTTTTTATATGACTGAAGTAGCAAACGAACATGCAATCCACCTGATGGTAAGTGGTTACTGCCGCCCATGGACATCTGTAAGCAACTTTATATAAAACATGGGTTATATCTGACGTCAATCTTACATGCGTCGCTACTTCCGAGGACTATTATAGTTGCCTACTATAAAAGTGTGCCGGCAACCACACCCTTCCATCGAAACGCAAGAAATGCTTCACGCTAGAAACAGGTGTGGCGGTGGTACTTCCCCGGTTGAACTACACTAGTTCTACCACCTTAAAATATTGCCTCGTTTGCTACTTAAATCTCATAACAATGTTTCAAAGATAATAAAGTGAGACATCTATTCCACTGCATACAAACCAAACAAAAGGGCCAAGTTCTTCAAGAGAGACCTACATAGTCCAATAACCAATTCTAAATACAACTTAAAGTTATATTAAAACGCTGCCGTGTTCTAATAACTGATAATCGTAAACATTGGTCACTCACAATCCAGTGAGCTTTTGAACGGCGTCCGGGTTACGGGATAAAGGTTGAGGTACAACGAGAGGGAGTAATTAAAATTACTACTTTAACTCATAACTATAGAAGGAGCGCATACTATGTGTGATACATTATAAATTTATGTGTATCACACAAAGTTTATGTCTGAGAGTAAACTTCAGTCTCGTTTGTTATTTTGTGGACTATGTAATATAATAGGTATATATATGTTTTAGAATATCATAGTCGCAAAGTTAAGCCAATGTTTATTACGTTAATACGTGAAACAAACATTTGTGAAGCATTTTTAAGTAATATGCCGCGGACGGATTAATATGAAAATTTGCACGGTTATAGTGAACGTAGAGAAGGAGGGCAGAAAGTAAATATTTTTTTCCAATAATGCATATATCATACATAAAATCAACTAAAAACAGATTACACACACTACCGTGCAACGTACGATGAAAATACATAACGTGTGAAATGTCAGTTTCTTTATCAAAATACCCGCGTTTGAGCTAATTAAACCCTCTTTTTATATTTAACGGGTGCGTTCAAAATTACTTGAAAAATATTACATTTAATATTCATACTAGTTTGGACAATATGAAGTTTAGTTTTTTTATTTAAATTACGGTCGAATTTCGACTGATGTGACGAGTAACTAGTAATATGTAAAGAGTCTTTAATATCATCCCTGTAGGTCGGAATAACTTAGGGTCTGTTATACCCTAAGTTATTCCGACCTACTTTCTTGTCAGAAGAATCGGATAAGATAAGTTTATGTCGTGCCGGCCGTAAAAGTGAAAAATAAAATCCTATAACCAGTGACCCCAAGGAGTACCACGGTGTGTGTGGCTTAGCATCGTAAGAATGCAAATGTAAGAAGAGCATTGCTTTCTCTGCATCTGCATCGCCCAGAGCTATCACACTCAGAGAACTCCGCTTTCTTCGACCTTAATATTCTACATAAACCGGTGATATACACACAATACCGAAGGATGGTTGCCTCTCCCCTTTCCTCATCAACAAAAAAGTTACTAAATTTAGAACCAATCTGAGTATACACCGTCCGACAGTAGGTAATTGATCACTACCACGTGTATGATGGGATTAAAATTCTACCTCCATTTATAACAATTCCAGTAATTAACGTTGCAATCATAGCACAGATGAATATATAATGCATCGCATGTGTACCTTTTTCCCATCTTTAAATGATGACATTGTGACCACGTAAATAACACAATCATTAACCTGACTAGTATACACGTGTAACAATGAAAGCTTCGACGCTCGTTATACCACAAGCCTTACCCCTCCGCTGAAAACCATACTTTCAGTACCCGCGCTGGTTTCCGAGCGACGCACGTGTTTCAAGTTGTGTAGTAGAATAGAACTCAGTGTAGTGTGTGTGAAGGATTTTTGTATTGACTGGTGAGTAATTTTAATACATATCATAGTTTCATAGACAGAAATGAGTTTGAAAGTAGGATAACTAAAGTGAGAGTGATTTTGAATTTGGTGTACGGTTCTATAGACAGGTGGTTAATTTACTTAATTAGGTGCTTTTCGGATGAAATTTTCGCTACAAATCAACTTTAATTCGGTAGCAATGTTTTTTTATATTTTGAATTGGGAAAATAATATATTACGTTAATGAATATACTTATTATTATATGATTATCTTGAATAATGATGGCTAATAGCAATATCTCTTGATTTTGTAACTTACTAACTGTTTTGCATTATTTCATATATAACATATATAATATATAATTTACTTATGTTCTTGTTTAAGTTATGCACTGTAATTTAAAAATGAAAGCTGTCTAATGATTTCAATCCGAATGGAACTCCGTATAGAACTTGATATTCCGACATCAATAGATGATTTTTTTTTGTAAGATTTTTTTCCAAAAGAACAGTTTTTAAGCGTACAATTTGATATCACAATGCAAAAATAGCTGATTTTACTGTAAACTATAAAACTAATCATTCTATAATATCTACCGTGATAGGAAAAAAAAACTTTATTTCTTTGTCTAAGCAGCAGGTATTCGAGAGAATTTCGTTCTCACGAAAAGGAAGGGTTTTTAGGGAGAAGTATAGCGTCCAGAAATTTAAGGCTTTACATTATCCCATCAACATTTCACAGGATAAAGGCAACGCGAAGGGTCGTTTCGAATAAACTACTCGTACCTCAATTAACGACTTAACTAATTACGAGGCGTGAGTTATCTCTTTATCATATTGGTGTAATACGCCGTTTCATACCTGGTTGTACAGGCATCTTTATCATGAATTTAGATTTTAGTTTTAGGTCTAACAAGATGGTAGAACCAGTGTAGTTGAACCGGGGAAGTACCTTCGCCACACTTATTTCTAGCGTGAAGCATTTCTTGCGTTTCGATAGAAGGGTGTCGTGGCCGGCACACTTTCATATGAGGCGACCATCATAATCCTCAGGACTAGCAACGTCAGATGGAACCCATGTTCTGTATGAAGTTGATTACAGTCCATGAGCGGCAGTGACCACTTACCATCAGGTGAACTGCATGATCGCTTGCTACTTCAGTTAAATAAAAAAAAGTGCTTACGTAGATGACTGTATTAATGGCATTCACAAACATAACTGTAAAGTCCACTAGTGGAAACTAGTATAAGTCTGATTTCTGTGAAATTTACATTTTATACCAAAGTTGTTAGAACGGAGATTGATAGATCTTATTTTTTTAGCACAAGAGGTCGTGATAAATCTTTGCGCTTGAAACAGAAATGTTTCAAAAGGACTCCGTTTCCCAAAAGATTTTAGTAACAATCAAATTGGCAAAAATTGAACTTATACTATTTTCATTACAGGCACAGATATAATGTTGTACAAATCGTGTTGCCGCATAAATTTGTAACAAAATGTTAAGTGGTCACCGCCGCTCGTTGACGTGAGTAACCGACGATACGTCTGGAAAATGTAACTCTTGATGTCTTAGTACTAAATGTTACCTTTGAAGTTCAATCTTGTATTAGAAGTGAATAAAATTCCGGAAGATTCAAAGTAGTAGTTATATACAATATTGATTTTCAAAAATGAATTCAAATGAAAATAGAGCATGACAATCAAGCTTCGAGCGTATGCATGGTTGTTTGTATGTACATTTCTTTGACACTTTGACATTTAATTGACTACATATGATTATATATGATATGGCATATCATTGGAATCATCTTAGTTTGCACAATGATATATAATTAAAAAATGGAAACTAATTCAACAAAACTATTTTGTAATAATTCTAAATTAAAAATTTAAAGTATTATGGTTCGGTTTAGCCGTATCCAGACTTCGGTCAGCGACCAATGTATACATTTTGTTAGACATATCCAAATGCTAGCAGTTTGCGGTGACGGACCTAATGTAAAGCTTATTACTGTAGACCGCATTCGGTCATAATATGTAAAGTAACGACCTAATATGTAAAGTCGTCGTCGTCAACCCATTATTGTCCCACTGCTGGGCACGGGTCTTCTCTCAGTATGAGAGAGTTTAGGCCATAGTCCACCGCGCTGGCCAAGTGCGAATTGGTGGACTATGAATATGTAAAGTATAGAAGTCTATTAGGAATTGATTCGGTTTAAACCGAATGCCATACATTTGGTGTGACCTAATATGAATTCAGAAGGTGGTAGAACCAGTGAAGTTCGACCGATGACATACCACCGCCACACTTATTTATAGCGTGAAGAGTTTCTTGCATTTCGAAGGGTGTGGATGCCGGCACACTCTTTATACGAGATGAAAATCCTAGTCCTCAGGAGTAGCAACGCATCTGCGATTGACTTCAGATAGAGTCCATGTTCTACATGAAGTTGGTTACAGACCATAGGCGGCAGTGACCACTAACAATCAGGTGGACTGCATGCTCGTTTGCTACGCCAATCAGATAAAAAACATAAAAAAAATGAATTCACCATTAATAACTCGCACTTGTCTCTATCAATCTGAAGAAATGTGACGTAGTGACCTCCAGACCTGCTCTAGTTTGGAGACGTTCCTACACAGTAGTAGTACATAGAAAGAGTGACAGAAAGAGTACCAAATAATTCCATTGATCCGTATTTTCTATAATATAAAACAACAATATGGTGTATTTAGATTCAGAAAGAGAAATTAGATATTAGTTATCACTGCTTTTCGGTGAAGGAAAACATCGTGAGGAAACCTACACACTCGAGAGTTCTTGAAAAAACAAAAAAAAAGGTCTCGGAGGTGTGTGAAGTTCACCAATTCGCGCTTGGTCAGCGCGGTGAACTATGGCCTAAACTCTTTCGTTCTGAGAGAAGACCCGTGCCCAGCAGTGGGACAATAAGGGGTTGATGAGAGAGCTCCAGATCACTTCTAAAACGGATCATTGCTCATCAGTGGGTATAAAAGTGTTACACCCACATTTATCGAAAAATCGATTTCCTGAAAAGTGTTATCAAAGGTACATCACCTGGCAGATATCGATCGGACACAGGAGCCATTTCACCTTGATTTTAAAACAGGCGACGTTTTATGTCTTTCATGTTTGCAAATGGCAATCAGATGCGATCTTAGAACTTTTGAAAGAGAAATTCAACGGTATTTACACGCTTTATAGAAGCTTCGGTTGTTCGAAAAAAAGAAAGAAAGATCTTTATTTAGTCAATTCTTGGGTTACAATAATATTAATTACATAAGATGTTTAAAAAAGAGCGCCATAAATTGAATATGCCGGTTAAGGCGTTCTAAATGTATGGCACTCACATACTCGTATTTATCAATATATTTGACGACCCGCGTGGCGCAGCGGTTACCGTACCGGTCTGACACGCAGTGGGTCCCGGGTTCGATTCCCGGCCAGACAGGTGTCTGAATGAGGAGTTTAGATTCTTGTTCTGGGTCTGGGTGTTTGTGTATTCGTCTTTGTGTGTGTCCATGGCACCCACGACACAGGAGAAAATCCTAGTGTGGGCTATGAGTGTAGAAAGCGTTTTTTAATTGTATTGTATGTATTTTGTATGTATGTATTTTTATATTTTTAAATCATGTTTAAAGAATTCGTTGCATGTATGTTACGGAATCTTTGAGCTCAATTTTCACCGGTTTCCAGAATTTTGATTATCTTGAAACTTTGCACATGTGTCAAGGACCGATACAATATATACGAAAAATTTTTTTTTTAAAAAGCGACTTTTTGGTTTTTTACTAAAAAGTATTATTTTGTGATACTTTAGTCTTACTTAAATAAAATAAATGAAGTTTTTACCTAAAAATAAATGAGGTTTTTACCTGTTTTTGGTAGTCGACCAATGATTAAAATACCGATAATAAAATAATATTAATATCAAAAAATGCAAATTGTTAAAAATTGCAAATTGTATGTAAGTATGTTTGTACTCTTTCAGACAAAAAATATCGGTCGGATTTTGCTGATATTTGACACACTATTAGTTTATGATGACATGTTTATGATACTTGTAGACGTAATCGAAGGGGGCGAAGCAGCGGTAATATCCTAGTAATTTATACACAATGGAACCGTAATCTAAGGGACATTACCTTTCTTCATCTGACGGTACAACTATTTTTGATATCAATTTTAAAGTATTTCGCCACCATATTACATTTAAGGTAATGAGTAGCGCGTCTACATCGTTAACAATTTAGTATAAAAATAATAACCACATCGCTTCTCAGAACTAGAGCTTGCTGTGTAAACAGTTATTGAGTTATTAACAGACAGATTATACATATGAACATCTGCTTTACTATAGTTTAGAAATACATCAACGTCTTCTTGCTCGACATTTTGTAACACACTGTTTCCCAAAGCAGTAAACAAGTAATGTGTGGGCTATAAATCAGTATGAAATACTCTTTAGTCTACACTATATCCCTTTAATCTAAGCAAATAACTTCATAATATATACATGTCTATTATCATATTATTTAGTAGCGTGTTTAAATAAGCTGTTCTCTAGAAGTATGTATTATTCGTTTTTTATCGATAAAGTTGTAAGGTTTTTTTTATCTGACTGAAGTAGCAACCGAGCATGCAGTCCACCTGCTGGTAAGTGGTCACTGCCGCCCTGCGACATCTGTAAGCAACTTCATACAGAACGTGGATTCCATCTGAAGTCAATCACAGATGCGTTGCTACCCCCTAGGGCTGTGATGGTCGCCTCATGTGTAAGGTTAGAGTTATCATAAATTTGTTAGATGGAGACTGAGATCTAGATTGAACTAACTATAGTATAAATCGTCGTATACGCGGGAGGTCAAAGAAAATGGTTGGTAGGGTTCTTACACACAAGTGTTAAAAGGGATGAAATAGTGTCTAAAATTGTGTGGATGTCATTTAAGCCCCGTAGTTACTGTGTTGTAACCCCTAATAATTATAAATAGTTGTTTCATTCCAAGATCTTAATTACTTTTAAGTTTATGTAATCGTTTTCACACACGATTGTACTAAAACCAATATTTTTTATGAGCTTAGCATGCCATTTGTATTGGACATTTGTAAGGAACTTCACCACTCCCACGGGCTATGACGGTTGCCTTCTATAAACCTGCGCCGAATTAAAGAAAAAAATTGTTTTAGAAATTGGCTAATTATGCGGATTCGAAGCGTAGTAAAGTGTTACAATATGATGTGTTGCGGCGGGTAGTATGTGCGCGAGCCTTAACTACTAGCTGTAGCAATAAATGCAGTAATAAGGCAGGAAATAAAGACGTTTACTACAATATTTGATGTTTGTTTACTCCACGTTCCTACTTTGATGGTCTGGCTATTTTAGTTTAGGGAATTCGAAAGCGGAATTCAAGCTTATTACGGCAAAGAAACTTAAATATAGTATCTGTGTATTTAGACTTCAGATTAGATTAGACTTCAGCACCCCTGTTCTATTTAAAGTTGCTTATAGATGCTCATAGGCAAAAAAGGCATAGTTTAGGCTAAAGGAGTACAGGTCGCCCTTAAAAGGTGAACCGATGACCTGAAGAAGACAGCGGGAAACCGTTGGATTCAGAGGGCACAGGACCGGTTGGAGTGGCGCCATTTAGGGGAGGCCTATGTCCAGTGGACATCAAAGGGCTGATGGATGGATGGATAGATGCTCATGGACGGCAATGGCCACTTACCACTGCATGCTCGTTTGCTACTTCAATCAAATTAAAAAAATCTCTTTCTACAGTCTGAAATTGTTTATTATATTCCTTATTATGTTATACTAGTCACCCGTAGCATCGGCCGAAATTCGACCGTAATTTAAATTAAAAAACTAAACTTCATATTGTCCAAATTAGTACGAATATTTCTCTAATTCAAATCAAATGTCATGTGACATTCTTGACGTTGTGTCTTTTCATAGTAAGACATTGAATGTTCTATTTCATTTACTAAGTACATATGTGTTTGTGACAAATGCATGGTAGTGTGTGTAATGTATTTTTAGTTGATTTTATGTATGATATATGCGTTGTTTTGAATATTAACCTTCTGCACTCCTTCTCTACGTCCACTATAACCGTGCAAAATTTCATACTAATCCGTCCGCGGCACATTACTTAAAAATCCGTCACAAATTTTTGCTTCACGTATTATTATGTTATATTACTTGGATTGAATAACAACACAACACAAAAACGCAAATTTTGTAGGAGAACCAGATTAAAAGTAAACAATGTTTTTTGTTTTCATCTTTTTAATTAATGAAACGCATTAACCGCGTTAACCGCAGTGTAGTAATAGTACCAAGTTTTTACTTCTAGGCCCTTTTTTGATGAAACTGTATCTTTAACTTAAAATTTATAATTTTTTAACTGTTATTATTCAAAGCAACGATTTGTACCACGGCATTCAAATGCCACGATAGGTATAATAAAAAAAAACTTAAAACGCTTTCTACACTCATAGCCTCACAGTAGGATTTTCTCCTGTGTCGTGGGTGCCACGGACACACAAATACGAATACACAAACATCCAGACTCAGAACAGAACAGAACCTAAACTCATCATTCAGATACCTGCCTGTCCGGGAATCGAACCCGGGACCCACTGCGTGTGAGACCGGTATGGTAACCACTGCGCCACGCGGGTCGTCAATAAATACGTAAATAAATACAATTGAGAAATATAATTATACGTTTCTTATAACATAATATTTATATTTCCAAGAATAGAGTGCTAACATTTATAATATTATACCACACTTTTTCTTAAAGGAGGTGATACGACAAACTTGAAATTGCTTGTAGATTTATTACCCTGTTCTGATTATTTCGATGTCATGAAACCGCTACAAAGTCCTTTGGATGAGATTAAATTATTTTGTTGAAATAAACTTAGCACAAAGTATATTTTGCGCTGTTTTGAGTAATTTATGCAGGTGTTAACGTAATATTCCGTGCTCCCAATAGAGATCACTTTGTTTAGTTTTAACGGAAACAAGTGACATTGATAAATTTCTGAAACAAAAAACCTGATTGTTTTTGTTTTTATAAAAAATGTTTGATTTAAAGCTCTTTTGGATTTTGCACCGAAAAGTGTCATAGGTAATATATATACCTAATATATAAAATTCTTGTATTTAATATATATTACTTTAGTAATTAATATATTAACTTTAGTAAGTGTAGAAATATATCTATACTAATATTATGAATAGGAAAACTTTGTATTTTTGTATGTTTGTGAAATAACTAAAAATTACTGAACCGATTTTAAACATTCTTTCACAATTAGAATGCTACATTATTCCTGTGTAACATAGGCAATTTTTATTACTAAAATATATAAGGCGTCCTTTCTAAAACTTCATAAACGTAAATCAAGGTGAAAAAAAAATTGCTTTCATCGCATACATGCCGTACGAGGGACATGACTAGGAATTGTAATCCGGAAAACCGGATCCGGTAATCCGGCGGATCCGGCACAAATTTACACAAACCGGATCCGGTACCAATTTACCACCGGATCCGGCTCTCCACCGGATCCGGTGATTGTATATTTTGATAAAGATTTCACATTACAAAAATAATTATCGTTAGAAATCGGTCCTTTTTTTACACTGTTTTAACCGTTCGATTAATACCGCCGGATCCGGTCAGATCCGGCCGGATTGAGAAAAAAACGGCCGGATCCGGCCGGATTGAAAATGAAGCCGGATTGCAATCCCTAGACATGACCAGGTGTGGATCTCAAATGTATAATGGTCGGATAGATTACATTATAGTCTGCGCGAACGCAGTCGCATGCTAGTATTAAATATACTCATTCCATTTGGTACTCATATTGTTGTGATAATAAAAAAGTTATCCCTTTCTCTCTTAATGTGTGACTTTTTGATGCTATATTAAAAATAAATATTATTTAACTAGGTCGATTTAAGTGATATTATATTATATGTTATAATATACAATACGTTCAGACTGTAATTATTGACAAAAAAATTGTCATATATATGTACATACATACTCTTGAAATATCTCTTTATCTGACGCTAACACAATATTTCAAATCGCTATCGCTAACATTTGTAATATTCTATACCTTTTTCATAACGGTGGTGATACGACAAAGTTGAAATTGCTTCTAGATTTATTACACAGCTCTGATTACTTCGATGTCATGAAACCGCTACAAAGTCCTTTGGAAATGAGATTAAATTATTTTGTTGAAAGGAACTTGGCACAAAGTATACTTTGTGCTGTATTTAAGTAATTTATGCAGGTGCTGACGTAATATTCCGTACTCCCAATAGATACTCTTTCTAGTTTTATCTGAAAAAGTAAGAGAATATTTCTATTAAAAGCCTGATTTTTTTGAAAAGATTACATTATTGAACATCAATCAAAATCATGACATCGACCCTCTTGATCTTATTTGGGGTTGACTACAGTATTCCATGGCTTTCAGCGGCTACTTAGCGCTGAAAGCCATGGAAGGGTTCCGTACGTTATCTGTAAGAAACGGTATTTTTACCGTTTTTACCCATAAAACCAACGTATTTTTTACCGTACCTTAAATATGTATTTATTTCTGTTTTTTTTTCTGTAACTGTTGTTATAACGGCAACAAAAATACATTATCTTAGAAAATTTCAACTATCTAGCTATCACGGTTGACGAGATACAGCCTGGTGACAGACAGACGGACAGACGGTCAGCGGAGTGGTAATGGGGTTTTTACCCTTTGGATAGGGAACCTTAAAAACATTGACGACCCGCGTGGCACAGTGGTTACCATACCGGTCTGACGCGCATTGGGTCCCGGGTTCGATTCCCGGCCAGACATGTATCTGAATGATGAGTTTAGATTTGTATTCTGGGTCTGGGTGTTTGTGTATTCGTCTTGTATCTGTCCATGGCATCCCTACTGTGGGGCTATGAGTGTAGAAAGCGTGTATTGTACTTGTGTAAAAGATAATTAAGCAATACGACTAGCTTAATTGATCAAGTTATACACCACTTAAAGTTTTCATGTCAGCTCCATAAACGGAAGTCTGAAAATGTAGGAATGGCGTAAAAGCGATAATGTCGTTCCTACGTCATTAAGCAGACATTACGCTTTTTGCGCCTGCTTTATGGTCCATAACAGAGGCTTTCAACCTTTTTGACCAGAAAACACTAACGTGTCTGTAATAGGGATGACACCGTTTGAAAATGTTTGTCTTTGTTTTTTATAAGGTAACATAAAAATAACAAACAAGAAAGCAGCGTAGTTCGACCGGGGAAGTACCACCGCCACACCTATTTCTAGCGTGAAGCATTTCTTGCGTTTCGATGGAAGGGTCTAGTTGCCGGCACACTTATATGAGGCCACCATCAGAGTCCTCGGGAGTAGCGACGCATCTGTTATTGACTTCAGATAGAACCCATGTTCTATATGAAGTTGATTACAGATGTGTGTTAGCGGCAGTGAACATTTACCATCAGGTGGACTGCATGCTCGTTTGCTACTTCAGTCATATAAAAATAAAAAAATAAATAAGCAGGAAACCACCGGGAAAATGGTCGGTGCTGCCCATGGTCATTTGTAAACAATTTCGTATACGTGGCTTCCATCTGAATTCCATCATGGATGCGTAGCTTCCCCTTAGGATTAGGATGGTCGCCTCACTTAAATGTGGACTGTTATATACATACTAATATTATAAAGGTATACTTCAAATAGTTTTTTCATCTTTGACTTTCTTTGAATATGTAAAAATATATCTATGTGGGTTGTCTAGACGATCTTGACTACTGGAATTCTTTAAGAATTAAAATAAGACGTGAATGTTTATGATAACGATGATTCAATCTTACGTAGTTTCTCAATATTAAGATTTTCTGTAACGAGCACATCAAAAAACATGCACAGAAACACCCAGAATTAGAATAGTCATGGACCGTTTCTTTCTGATTGAAGTAGCAAACGAGTATGCAGTCCACCTGATGGTAAGTCGTCAATTCCACCCATGGACATTGGTGAGCAACTTCAAATAAAACATGGGTTCTATCTGAAGTCAATCACAGAGGCGTAGCTACTCCCGAGGACTATGATGGTCGCCTCTTCTCAGTTGAGGTCGTATTCCGATCCGGTGGTAGTGTAAGAAAAAAAAATGTAACTGACAATTTGTAAGTGCCCCCGCAGGCCTATACAAAATAAAGACATTTCATTTCATTTCATTTCATAAAAAAGTGCCGGCAAACATACACTTCGTTGGAAATAGGTGTGGTCACCGTTTCTTTATGACGTTTAAACGTTTTCAAAAAGGTACGATGACCACATATTTTAAATTAGCGACATGTTTTTCATCAAAATATTATTATTTATTTATTCATTGCACCTTTATAAAAGTTACAATAGAACAAACTTAATACCTGATAGCATTCTATATCAGTCAACCCTGGTGGCTGGAAAAAGTTGCGGCAGATGTTAAAAACGCGAACAATAGAAATATTCAACATACCTACTAAGTTATACGCACGTATATATATTTTAACATTAAAAACAATAACAATTTATTCTTACTTTAATAATAATATCGTTGGCGCCTTCAAAGGGCTTCCACATTGTTCATATTACACACTTGCTCACAGTTTTACGATATAAAAGCTCCATAAACCAAAAAAAGGAATAACGTTAGAGGCGATAATAATTCGACTCCATCACGCTACATATTACGTCTTTACCTTGTTTGATGTTTTTTACTTTGTCCCTTGTTGCTATACAGCTATATTGAGTGATGAAATCCGCAGCATGAGCTAAAGGGAGTGAATTCAAAGTATGGCGAATTAATTTAATGTCTTATAACGTAATAACCTTCCTTTGAATGACCCAATCTATTAAAAATACTGCATAAAATTTCGTAGCGTAATTTTCAAGATCTATGCATACATAGGGACAGACAGCGGGAAGCGACTTTGTTTTATACTATGTAGTGATGACACTATGAGTAAATTTCAATGATAATACATATTATTAACTACAACCAGCCAATCAGTTTGTGTTGTAGCGCGTGCTAAAGAATTAGACGTAATATATATGTCTACATACGTACATATAGATATAAATATATACGCTCAAAAAACGAAACCCTTCTTCTGACTCAGTCGGATATTAAAGAAAACATGTAATAAAATATACTACAGTATTAGTTTCTGCGTACTCACACCACCCACCTGTACCATCGTAAACATGCTAAGTACACTAACAGATTCTAAATTGGGTGTCATTGACGTAAACCCATACCTCCATAACATAAACACGGCATTTATAGAAACAAAACTAATCAAAAAGTTATTAGGTCTGAATCAACAGCTGGCGATAACCTTCGGATTTCCTGAACAAGTTTCCGTGGAAAGGTTTGAAAGTAAATAAATAACCTTAGAATTAATTAGTATTATACGTAACACAAACATGTTACATAGTCAAAAAAAAAACTAAAATCAATCTAGGGCCAGTTTGATTTTAGTTTTTTTACCTGACTGTAGCAGCAAACGAGCATGCAATCCACCTGATGGTAAGTGGTCGCTACCGCCCAAGGACATCTGTAAGAAACCTTATATAGAACATAGGTTCTTTCTAAAGTGTCAATCACAGATGCGTTGCTACTCCCGAGGACTATGATGGTCGCCTCATATAAAAGTGTGCCGGCAACCACACCCTTCCAACGAAACGTAAGAACTGTTTCACGCTAGAAATAGGTGTGACGGTGGTACTTCCCCGGTCGCTTTACGGTAACTACACTGGTTCTACCACCTTCAAAAATTGATTTTAGTTTCATAAAACTAAGTAGTAACAATAATGCATTCCATGTGAGAGTACTTGGCAACTGCCGCTTATAGACATGTGTAAGCAACCCCTACATAGTATTAATTCATAGACTGTTCTGAGGCCGACAGTAGACATGTCGCTATCTGTCGTGCGATCCGAATCGTCAACGACCCAAGGATCACCGATCGGTTAGAACCTTTAAGCCTGCGGAGAGTCATAGGCTTCCTCTGCGTGTTCTACCGGCTTTACAATGGTGAGTGTTCCGAGGAACTTTTTGATCTGGTGCCTCCGTCACCTTTTCTTCATCGCGCCACTCGCCGAAGGATGAAGTTCCATCCACACCAACTGGACTCGTGGCGGTCCTCCACGGTTCGGCTTCCACGATCGTTTTTCCACGGACGTGCAAGTTGTGGAATGAGCTTCCTCCTGAGGTATTCCCGGAGCGCTATGACATGGGGTTCTTCAAGAAAGGTGCGAAAAGAGCCGGCGATGCGTTGGCGACTCCTCTGGTGTTGCGAATGTCCACAGGCGACGGTGACTACTTTCCATCAGGTAGCCTGTCTGCCTTATCGTTAGGTTAAAGTATAATATATATATATACTCGCCCTTGGATAATATAGAACAGGGTTTTCAATCTGAATTCAATCTATACTAATATTATAAAGCGGAAGAGTTTGTTTGTTTGTTTGAACGCGCTAATCTCTGGAAGTACTGGTCACATCTGAATATTTATTTTGAATCTAATAGGATATTTATTGAGGATGACCATAGGCAATATTTTATTGAAATTGGATGTTACGCTTATGTCCACCTCCCCCATACAGAAACTCTCAAGTCACTAGATCATCCACGTATCAGAATGTTTTTAAACGCGAGTAAAACCGCGGGAACTGCTAGTAGTAGTTCCTATGACTGAGATGGTCACCTCATACGAAGAGAGCCAGCAACCACACTTTTGCACCGAAATGCAAGACTTGCTTCACGCTTGAAGTTAGTGTTACTGGAATCGTGTTGTTTTAACCACACAATTAGCGCTTAACACCGCTGTCATTAAGCAAAAATAGGTGTGTGTGATAGTCCTTGACACGCTTTCTACACTCGTAGCCCCACACTAGGATTTTCTACTGTGTTCCACACACACATGACGAATACACAAACACCCAGACTCAGAACATGAATCTTAACTCATTATTCAGATACCTGTCTGGCCGGGCATCGAACCCTATTGCGCATCAGACTGGTATGGTAACCGCTCCGCCACGCGGGTCGCTTTAAAGAGTCGTTCCTCGCAGTGTTGTTGTCTTTAGCCCTGGAATGTGACATAACCAGAACTTCAGATTATGAATAAAGATTTCTTGTATGGGTCTGAGTGTGTGCGTACACGTACTAGTATATGTTCTCGGTATTTATGACTTAGGTAATACTAGTGAAGAGCTATAGTATCAACCGATTACAGTTCCATTTCTGGACACGAGTCTTTTCTCAGATTGGGAAACATTGACACCAATTTCCATTACGTTTACAAGCGCGGATTTGGATGCATCACACACCTTTAAGAATTTTACGGACTATCAGGTTTCTTCGCGTCCATTTTTCCATTTACCGACAAATGATAATTAATTACTACTGATATGATTGACATATAACTTAAGATCGGGGAGGTGTCTGGGAATCGAATACTGTACCCAGATTGCTAGGCCCATAATATCACTGAGCAATCTAGCGAAGTGATACGAAAAGAGGCAAATTTCAAAAAAGCCTGAGCAAAATTATTTGATCGCAGAATCACCTGCGTCATTATTTCCGACAAGAATAGCTATATAAATATAAAATGAGCCCTCCTTACGATAAATTTTCGGTATCACTCAGCACTTTTTCCTTACAGGACTAGCATTTTGTATTTTCTCCTTAAATTATTTTCTTTGAGTAAAATCAGCATATAGAACTTCTTGTTAGGATGTCGAAATCCTCATAATATTGATTTAGTCATTAGTCATGGTTAGTTAGTCATATGGTTCTGGGTTCGAATCCGGAAATTAAAGTGCAGCTAATATGAATGTTTCATAGATATGTTATTTAATCAGATTGTGTAATTCTTTATTGGTTCGATTATGACAAAATGTTAAACGATTAAAGGAGATGTTTCAAAATGTATGGACCTTTGGCCAGGTATCTGTACACCATATGATAAAAAAGCCAGTAAAGTATAGAGCACTTTTTAACTAAGCATTTTATTAAAATCGACTCGGTTTATTGGTACAAGACTAGAATTTTATGTTAGAATTGCAACACAATTTAATGGCGGCGATATTATTGCATTTTGACAGTTGAGGTTAGTAAACAAACTCTGACAATGACAATCAGTTGTCAGTGATCATCTGATCCAATGCAATCATAATACCTTAGTATCAAAACTATAAGCCCCTTTAGCCTTGCACGTGACACATTTATTCTACAGTTCTACTGCTTTCAAGTTATTTAATGGTCAATTGATAGAAACACATAATTGGCTGCAACCCTTTTTGTGTCTTACTGCTGGGCGTTAGTCTCGCTCCATAAGTGGCCTCCCCACGTGGACCTTACTCCATCATGCTAGTCCAATGCAGGTTGATGGAGATATGGGTTAGTTGCCAACCCATTATCACATATTTTTAAACTCTTTATATGATCACCGACAAGATCTGATTTCCTTATTGAATATTACTTTGCTGTATAGTTTTTTTGCTGCTTGCGTTCTACTTTGGTCTCAGGGCCAAGAGCGCTTCAAAGACATAACTACTGCAAAAGTATTTTATGTAAGGTTGGAAGAATGAGTATAAAGAAATAATTAAACAGCTGATTTATATTAAAAGCCAAACAAGCAATCCAGGAAGATTGCTAACAATATATGGATCTACCCACATTTACAACTTATTATCTCCTTCAATTAAGAATCAAGCATATTGTTAAAGACTACTTCTCCGTTATCTTAATTGCAAAATATACTTATATTAAAAATAACATGGGACATCGTGTAAATAAAACAATTTATTTTATTTGTATTTTTATTTAATGAAATCCGAATCTTCCCTTACCATCCAGTATAGCATCCAAAAATGGAACAGGTGCTGTAATAGTTGCTTGATGCAGAGTCCAGCCTAAATACCAAACAATAGTCATTATGTAAGGACAGCAACATACTTTTCATTTTCCAGCATTGTAGCTGCAATAATATCCTATTATTTTTCGTCGCAACAAGTTCCTTGTCTCACACACAAGAACACAATTTTTCCCTGACACAGCTTCCAGATGTTGGGATATTTCTAACTGAAATGATCCATGTTGTCTGAAATGCTAGTATGAATTAACTTTCTGTTTAAGGGGCAAAGGCCTCCATGCACACCTCCATTCAACCTCTTCCTGTTCTCTTTGCACAATGTGTGTGATTCTAACCCAGCACAAATATCAGTGTCAGATATCTACAACAAAAACAGATCATAGTATATTATATACTGAAAATAATATCCTTATTATTTTTTGTTTGTTTACAAATACAGGTTAATACTTACAACTGGACTCGAAATCAATGCGTGAGAATGCCGAAACTCACTATTTCATTTTCACTTTTGTGCGTCTTTCACTACAAGTAGACACTGACATTATTTGCATGTTTCAAAATCATTGATTACATATTTGAGCATTTTCATCGACCTAAAAAGGAAACACTTATTATTACATTATGTAGCTTAACTATGATAACCTTAAAACTAATGTGTAGTTATGGTTCTATGTAAACAAAGACTAATCTTACCTCATAGCTAATAGCCAATTACAAGTATGATTTTAATTCATACCTGAATAAATCAATCGATGTTTGGAAGTCCAAGTTGAGTATATAAATCCTTTATTCACTAGCCTGGTCAACAGGTTAACCGATGAACAGTCCAAAATATGTAAGTAAAGTCAACTGAGGTAAGTAGCGATCCGAAATCCAAGATATGTAAGCCAGGGGTTGATTACTTGATATAGAAACTCCAACACAATACGCACACGAAAATATTCCGTAAAAATATGTAAGAAGACAGCTAAATGGATCTAGTAAAAGAATCATTATGACAGTTGTCAGATAATGACAACTACAGTTTGGTTCACAGACTGTCTAAATCAGTTGTTCCGCCATATTGGAAAACGAAGTAAATAGTTGATTTTAATTGATTTTGTACCAAAAAAGGACACGTTTTCATTAATTTTTAGTATTTTTTTCGGATTCTTGAGATTTTGCTCGATTTTTTGAGATGGTGTACATATACCTAGCCAAGATTGAAACATCTCCTTTAAATTAAATTTCATAATCATATGTAGGTATATACAAAATAACTTAAATTTAAAAATTACTGTACCTAGGACGAGTTCCCAGAAAGCTGGCAACATTACCTCGTTGAATAGCAAGGCTAATTTGTTGACCGGGGTATGTGCCAGCTTTATGATCATTCGTTAACTCTATCGTTTGGACATGGTTTCCTCGCAAAATGCCAGAAATAAGTAATCTTTAATAATATCTCCATATTTCTGACACTTGTGGATTTCACCATCAGTCACCACGACACCGGCTGCCCTGGAAAAGATAGTTTGAGAAGGTGCCAGTGTGTCAACACAAGTGACATCCCACATTAGACACCTTCCATTCTTCCAGGGGATTAGAGTTAAACCGTAAATGAATTATTATTATTGTTATTTTTAACTTTATGACCTAGACAAACACAAAGAGTACTCATTACTGTTTCAGATATGATTGAAGCGAATGAATCTGCGGGTATAACCTTTTTTTTTGTTAGCGAGGGGGAAACCTTCAAAAGGTACCCGACGCTGTGGCAGCAACGTCGGGTTATGTGGGATTTTAACCGCACTAAAACCCCCCCGGTGGCCGTCCTCGGGGCTATAAAGAGGACTACGGGTATAACCTAACAACAAATATAAAAGTGTCACAAAGTTATAGTCAAATATAGTCAGGACTCATTTGACCTACATAATTTATGAATTAAGTCTACTAGGGATTATCGCTTTATTTGATTAATGGGTCGCTAGGCCCTACAGGACTTACGGCCTCGTAAAGGACCTAACTTGAAAGGGATTGCTCTAATTTCTCCATAGGGTCCAAATAAATCTTTTGGAAAGACGATGAAACCCTCGGTATTTACCCGACTGCGTCAGGGGTAATGTTTTTCTAACTTATGTATGCTGTATAAGTCTGTAGTTGAGGTCGTGTTCCGATCCGATGGTAGTGTTAAACATTTATAAATGTAAGTAACTGACAATTTGTAAGCGCCCCCGAAGGCCCATGCAAAATACATTTCTTTTCGTTTCATTTCATTTCCTTTCATGTATATAATTATGTCGATTTGTTTAGCATGGGCCACAGCCCCAAAAGGCTAGACGTATTGTAACATATGACATATCACTTAAAACGAGACATTGCAAAGGACGAATAAGCATATAATAAGCATATTGTGAACAACTCGTGAACGTGCAATAATAATTGTAATCTATGTGCGTAAACGTAAACGGTAATCAATTTAAAGAAATGTAAAACAACTCGTACTAAGGCCACTAATGTCGGTCAAACATATATTACTTTGCAAGTTAATGTCTATTAAACTAGAGCAGGGCGACAGGGCAGAAGCATAGCTATAGAAGTATATAGCTACATAGGTCTGCGGTTTGTGTAAATCGGAACTGTTCCACATACAAAGTTACAATGACGGACGTGGTTGAGAGTAAACTCATATGGCTGAGCGAGTTTCGTTCGACCGGAGACGTACTACCGCTAGATCTACGTCCAGCGTGAATCAGTTCTTATTTCTTGGTGTCCGTGGCCGGCAGTGACCACTTACTATCTGACGCATTGTGTGCTCGTTTGCTACTTTCATTGTATAAAAAGATTTGAAGGCAATAGAACCAGTGTAGTTCGACCGGGGAAGTACCACCGCCACACTTATTTCAGTCAGTCTACCTAATGCAATGGGTTACTGCCGCCTATGGACATCTGTAAGCAACTTCAAATAGAACTTGGGTTCTATCTGAAGTCAATCGATGCGAAAATAGATGCGTTGCTACTCCCGAGGACTATGATGGTCTCCTCATATAGAAGTATGCCGGCAGGTACACCCTTCAAATAAAACACAAGAACTTCCATCCCCTTCCATCAAAACGCAATAAAATGCTTCACGCTAGAAATAGGTGTGGCGGTGGTCGAACTACACTGGTTCTACCACCTGCAGATTAACTACGGTTGAGTACACAATCATGTCCACGGGCAGCATTGACAACTGACCATCAGATGGGCTGTACGATCGTTAGCTATTAACTGAACTATATTAACCATATTAAAACTTAAATAGAGCACTTGTTTTTTATATTTTATGGTAAACAGGTTTTACGTTCGTAATAACGATTACGGTGAATGATATCAAGTTGTTATCTGTTGTAATATTTGGTGATTTTAACGTTATCTGATATATTACGAAAACAAGTAATCGCACTAAAGCTTCTCGTGAATGGAACAGAAAATAGATTTAGTTTTTTGTCTAAATTTTCCAAAAGTTAGAGGTGCGCGTACGTGTGCGAGTGTATATATACAAATACTAGCTCTTACCTGCGGCTTCGCGCGCACAGACAAAGGGAATTAACATTAGCATTTGATAGCGTGATTCAGAACTTGCAAATTAATTTTACTAACGCCATCTATTAACAACTTCTGGAACTACTAAATATGTACTAATAAAACATCGATATTCTCATGGGAATGATAGAGAACATAAACCATATCTTATAATGCTTATTTGGCGACGTGAAAAAAGAACAAACAAACACTTCACATTTATAATGTTAGTATCGATGAATATTCAGGAAGATAGTATGTATTATACAACCGTTATCCAGCTTTATCGATGATACCTAGTGCTGTTAATGTGCTTGAATAACATTTTTACGGGAAAGTAATAAATAAACATAGAGCCTACGTAATGGTCACTGTGAATGGACATGTGTGATCAAATCCAAATAGGCTCTACGTGCTAACTGAGATTAGTCACAGACTCGTTGCTATCCTTGAAAGCCAAGTTGAAACGCCTCATGTGTTTCAGCCTTATACACCTTTTAATAAAAACTGCTTATCTGTTTGACAAGCTAAGTAAGCATATTACACAAAAACTTGAATTTGATTATCGATACTAATATTATAAAGAGGAAAACTTAATATTTTTGTATGTTTGTTATGAATTAACTTAAAAACCACTGAACTGATTTTAATAATTCTTTCGCCATTAGAATGCTACATTATCTTTGTGTAGTGTAGGCTAATGATTGGATATAATATATTATAGTCGCGTGGATTCTGCTTGTCTTTTATAATCTTAGCACGGTAATTCTAGAAAAAAATATTGTTAACACAAAAATGATATCCAAGGTTGTTTTTCATCATTTAATCTTCGGCTCAATCAATGTTTGAGAGAATATTTTTAGCAATTCCTGTTATTACATCTTGCTGCTTCCTCTTCAGAACTGTACCTACTACGATGTTTTGAATATACCGACAGACAGACAGGCTGCGTAAACATGTGCGATTGGAATATGTCGATTTTAAGTTTAGGCTGTATGCACATTTAACGAGTCAATAGTGCCAAACCCGTGGTAGGTATTTGAAATAGTGATTGTACAATACATTTTCTGTAACTGTAGACATCTGTTACAAATTTCAAATCGAAGTGTTTTTACTAAAGTAGCAAGCAAGCATGCACAATATCACATGTGATATACGAATGCCTGTGGTCTGAGTACTACTAATTTTAGAAACTAACCTAATGCCGATACATTATTAAGAAATTATTTCTATAATGCTGTGTTTAATAAGTTGCTTCTAGCTTTAAATGCTTTTGATTCTTGTATATACAAACAAATCTTGTAAAGGATCATAAAATTTCGATAAATGAATAAAGACGCCGTGTTTTCAAAGATGTACTTTTATTAAGAGTTGATGATATTATGTCGTCGTCAACCCATTATTGTCCCACTGCCGGGCACGAGTCTTCTCTTAGTATGAGAGAGTTTAGGCCACAGTCGACCGAGCTAGCCTAGTGCGAATTGGTGGACCTCACACACCGCCGAAAACTTTTCTAAGGACTCTCGGGCATGTAGGTAGGCAGGATGTTTTCCTTCACCGACAAGCAGTGGTAACTAATTTCTAATACGCACATAATTTTAGAAAAAAAATAACTTAGTTCTGACTAGGTTTATCTCACGGTTTCGTTTGTTTCGGTAATGACCATCCTATGTGTTAATCTAGGTGTTATAAACTAAGAATTTGCCAAATATCAGCGAAATACAACATAGTTTTGCGTGCAAGAGTAATAAAGACAAAAACATTCTCATTTTAAAGGGGTAGAACCAGTATAGTTCGACCAGAAAAGTACCACCGCCACACCTATTTCTAGCCTGAAGCATTTCTTGCTTTCGATGGAAGGGTGTGGTTGCTGGCACACTTTTATGTGAAGCAACCATCATAGTCCTCGGGAGTAGCAACGCATCTGTGATTGACTTCAGATAGAACCCATGTCCTATTGAAGTTGATTACAGGTGTCCATGAGCGGCAGTGACCACTTATCATCGGGCGGACTACATGCTGGTTTGTTACTTCAGTCAGATAAAAAAAAAATAAGATTCTACTTCAAAAATGTTATACAAACGCCTAACGCAGTCATAGCCTTATCCAACAAACAGTTCGAATGTATGAATCAAACGTTCGCTTGAAAGACATTATGCAGCCCGAACAGTATTCCATTATACATACTACTTCAATGTATAAACGTTGGAAAACTTTCCAGTCAATATATTGTTTGTTTGTTTATTCTCAGGGCGAGTTGCGCTGGAATGTTTTCCTATTTAAACGTGAACCTATGATTCTTTTTATCTGATTGAAGTAGGAAACGAGCATGCAGTCCACCTGATGGTAAGTGGTCACTGCCGCCTATGAACATGTATGAGCACCTTCAAATAGAACATGGGTTCTGAAATCAATCAGAGATGTGTTGCTACTCCTGAGGACTAAGATGGTCGCCTCATATAAAAGTGTGCCGGCAACCACACTCTTCCATCTAAACGCAAGAAAAGCTTCACGTTAGAAATAGGTGTGGCGGTGGTACTTTCCCGGCCGAACTACACTGGTTCTACCACCTCTAAAATTATTATAATCTCAGCTCAATAAAGGCGAAATAGAAGCCCTAAATTCTGGTTCCTGGATTGTTTTTCAACAAAGTTCGTAACAAACTTTGGACATCGTGTGATTTTTATTTTGCCGTTTTATGTGTCTAACCGCCCAGCTATGGGATGAAAATACCCACTTAACCGTGTCTAAAGTTAATAATTTTGAAATTTACTACTGAAATAAATGTGTATTTCATTTACTATGGTCACAGTGCCAAGTAAAGTATTACTCTCTGACTCTATGTCAGAAAAAGTCAAAATTAATTATTTAGGTGCATGTCTCGCTGAGGATTAGGTAAATCCGAAACCCACTATATCAGTTATTGTAATATATGAGTGCTAATCTCATGCGAGACTCTTTCTTAGTGGAAAAATTGAGGGTAATGGGCAGCTAGGACCAATTTTAAAGCAAAGCTGTGATCCTCTTGTGGTCGGCTTCTCAAGTGCTCGAGATTCGAATATAAGTCTTAAATTCGAATCTCAAGCACGCATCTCCGATTTATGTATTATGAAAGATGAATTGCATGCACGTCGTGGTACTTCAATCATATAAAAAATATATAAAAAGATGTATGAATGAACGTTAATCATAATCAAAATACCTACACTTTCTTACTAACTGTAGTGGTTTAGTGGCAAAATTTTCCGTAAACGAAGTGATTGGCAGGTAATTAGCTACTTCTAAACCAGAGACTAATCACTCCATTACAGTTTGTGATTTCCATTTATATCCAACTAATACATAGCAGCAAATTATTTTACGTCGGATATAAAAGCACTCCGTATATATAATAATTTTTAACTAACCAGTCTGACACTTAGAGAGTTCCGGGTTCAATTCCCAGCTAGGCAGACATTCGTGAGTAAATAATTGATCTAGGATCGGTTATTTACGTTGTGGTCTTTGTCTATGGCGTACGAGACACTAGGAATCCAAGATAAGCTATGAGTGTAGAAAGCGTTCGAATGTTACTAAGGCAGTCCCTCTACACGTATGTTAGCTCAATTAACCGACTACCTATGAAGTTCTTCGTATATCATTTACTAAACATCATTAACCCATTATTGTCCCACTGCTTGGCACGGGTCCTGTCTTGGAATGAGAGAGTTATAGTCCATAGTCCACAGCGCTGGCTAAGTGCGAATTGGTAGGCTTCAGATACCTCCGAGAACTTTTCGTTTTTTTAAAAGATCTCTCGGGTGAGTAGGTTTCCTCACGATGTTTTCCTTTACCGAAAAGCAGTTAATTTCTAATACATACATAAATCAGTGGTGCATGCCTGGGTTTTAACCTCGGACTTCTCGATCGAGAAGGCAAGTTTCAACCATTAGGCTATCACTGCTCTTGATTTTATAAAACGTAAAAGTTAAATTAACAGTTTTTAATAAACTCGTAGGTACCTACTGAGGGTTTAGCTGCGACTCTCTGCGATAAAGTATTTCATTTACCGCAACATAATTTATACCTTAAAATATTTCCAAGGTATTATGACTAGAGCCTCTAATCAGTACAAAGACCTCTACTCTACTGGAAGACAATAGCCATTTAACATAGACTGTTAGATACATGCACTATAATAAATCTACATACCCACTTTTCCTCAAGATTAGGATTGACGAATGATCCGGAAAACTATATGTAAACCCGAACAGATATCCATCTGTAAACAAAAGCTCCGAGGGTGATAAATGTATCCTTTTACCACAGTAGACATTTTAGACCAGTAGGGACACTGCCTATAAGCGTTCGAAAACGGCACACTCACACAAACATCGCATCGACGAGGCCGCTATGGGGATTTCGCGCTACTGAAACACCGCGAAAACCCCATAGCGGCCTCGTCGATGCGATGTTTGTGTGAGTGTGCCGTTTTCATGCGCTTATAGGCAGTTTCACTACTGGTCTAATATGTCTACTGTGTTTTTACCCTGATTCTAAATAAGTGTTGTGGAGATAATCTGCAAACCCACTTGTCCTATACTGATAGAGGCTATACGGTTTTCTGGCTTGAACTTAAATCTTAAAACTGTACGAGTAGCATTTTATAGATTAGCTGATCTGGCATACTTCGTAACGCCTTAAAGTCAAAAAATCAAAAATTGTCAGTGTTCCTCTACTATATTATGCATGTTTTATACATAAAAAAACCTTCCTCTTGAATCATTCTATGTATTGAAAAAACATCATTAAAATCCGTAATGTAGTTTTAAAGATCTAAGCATACATAGGGATAGACAGAGGGAAGCGACTTTGTTTTATTCTATATTATGAAGACGCTAATAGAAGTATTACTAGTAGAAGTATTTTAATGCAAAATGCAACTAAAGCTGAAAATAGAAATTAACGACGTTCTCAAACTTAGACCTCAGTTCCAGTGTAAGAACTGGAGTTATAATCGTTCTCCGTAAAATAAGGATTCCTACATATAAATTGATAAATAACAAAAGTCCTCATAGAATATCAAAAACATTTAAATGAAATAACTCATGAATAAATTAATTAAGAGCAAGAGCAAACATAGTATAATTGGTAGCGATGTTCGTGGTTGAACAACGAAACGTTCTATAGTAATGTTTTCGATACTCGATATTTAAGATTTTTGTCCTATATCGTGGGGACCAGGGACACACGAAGACACATGCACCTAGACCCTAAAAAGACGTCACTGTAGCCTCGGGGTCAGAATAGGGCTACGGTATCCCCTGCCTGTCGTAAGAGGCGACTAAAAGGGGCTTCGGGGGTTGCAGACGGCTAGAGTGGGAGCTCGAACCGTTCGGTCAGGCAATCCCGGGAAGGACGGCGGTATGTGTGGTCGCATACCGTCGTAAAGACTAGACGGAGCGGTGCGCCCAGCCGCCCATCTGGGAGGAGCCCGATGGGGCAACGCGCTCGGAGGATTCCGGTTGAAGTCGTTTTGAGATCCCGGAGACCTTTTCAGCGCCGAGGACGGCCACCGGGAGGGTTTTAGTGCGGTAAAAATCCCACATAACCCTGCGTCGCTCCCACGGCGTCGGGTACCTTTGGAAGGTTTCCCCCTTGAAAACAAAAAAAAAGACCCTAAAAAGAAACCAATTTTTTTCAGTCAGACGTGTCTTGTCCGTGGATCGAACACTGAGATCACTGCGTATCAGATGTGGTGTTTCCTCCGCTACACAGGTATTTTATCTCTGTCTAAAATGTCAAAGATACTTAAAATAATACCGGTACCGTAGACTTGGATTTTTTCTATTAGTTGGAAGTAGCAAACAAGAGGTAACACCTGATGGTAAGTGCCAACAACTTAATACAGAATGATGGTTCTGGACGGCATAAAAAGGATTGCCGAATCTAAGTATTTTGCCTTCCGTTAAATGGACCGTCCGGGGACGCAAGTTGAGTGCCAAAGTTTATCCTATATAGGCTAGACAGGTAATGTAATACCAAAAAGTACTATTTAAGCCCCTTCAAGAGATGCTCACTGGACAAACCACCTTTTTTTCTTTTTGTACGAGAGGGAACCTATTAAAGGTACCCGACGCCGTGGGAGCAACGCGGGTTATGTGGGATTTTACAGCACTAAAACCCCCTCGGTGACCGTCTTCAGCGCTCCGGGATCTCCAGCGGAACACAACCGGAGCCCTCTGAGCGCGATGCCACTTTTGGGCCCTTCCCCCGTGACTGATCGATGCTCACCGTGCCTCTCAGTGTTAACGACGACATGCGACCACACATTGCACCATCCTTGGCCGTCGCTTCTCCTCCGTGGCTTGACTAGATGGTTCGAACTCCCACCCTAGCCACCCGCAACCCCGAAAGCCCCTTTTAGTCGCCTCTTACGACAGGCAGTTGATAACGTAGCCCTATTCTCGTCCCGGGACTACAGAGAAATGGACAAACCACCTAGTACACTTTCCTTACCCATCAAAGTAGAACACTCTCAAATAGTCATCTTATTAGCGTTCACAATGTGTTCTACTATATTAATTCAAGCCGTTTAACGATTATGCAGTGAGTGTGCACTTTAGTTTGAAAGCCGCCCTCTCAAATAGGGCAGTTGGACACCGAACGGGCAGTTCGGTGTTCAATCCAACGAACCCCTGATTTCTCAGGCATGTGCTAAATAAATTATCACTTGCTACACGGCGAAGGGACACATGGCGAAACTCGAAACCGAAAGAACTTTTTCAACGAACTTTATTCTTTGAAAAAAGTTTTTGAATGTGAAAAAATCTATTAAACTGAATTTAGCGCGGTGGAATGACAACCCATTACAATCAGAAGAAGGGTTTACGACATGGCTTACAACTCTTTTTATAAGATTGAAGTAGCAGACTTTTTTATCAGTTTTAGCAGCAAACGAGCAAGCAGTCCACCTGATGGTAGGTGGTCACTCCCGCTCATGGACATCTGTAATCAACTTCATACGAAACATGGATTCTATCTGAACTATATACACTAGCATGCAGCACAACTTGCTATCAGTTTATTATGAAAATATAGGCACGTCATTTAGGTTGAAATATACGAGCGACAACTTTAACTATTATGATTTAGAGAAAACTTAATAGATTCGTTCCAAAGGCACTGATGGTGAGTATTTACTATCTCCCACGAAGGTTTGTAAATAACTTCAAGTGAAACAGGATTTCTATCTTAATCGATCGAAGTTGATCACAGATGCTACTCCCCATAACTAAGATGGCCGGTTCAAATATATATGAGCCGGCAACACTACCCAAATGCCAAACGCTACCACAATGCCAAAATGCTTCATACTAGAAGTAATATTAATTTTTATATTAAAGCTATAATAACAGAAATATCCATAGAATATTTGTCTAAACTCTAAAACCAGAGGTTATTTCATAAAATAACAATTCAGCTCTAATCCCTGAATTTAACGTCACATTCACCCTTTAAGCGAAATATATGCTATCAAGGGTTTGGAAGGTATCCAATTGGACCCAGCGATGAAATTCGAACTACAAATCTCTCGATTAGCCTTTTAGGCCACACGTAATCCGTGTAAGCCTTATGTTTGAAATGGAAATTTCTGATGAAAATCGCCTCAATAAAATCTGTAAAGTTTTGACTGGATTTAGATATCTATGGCGTCAGCTGTTGTAAAATCAAATGGACGTGTTTCGATAGCCTTTTAGGTTCCACAGTTGAGTTTTGGTTCCAATTTATTAGTGGTGCAATCTAGGCTTCGAAATGCTAAAAAATTATGCTAACGTGTTGTAGTGACATATTATTAGCTCCACATTAGGACTGTGTCCTGGTTATCGTGGACACATAAAGACAATTAAATAAACCTGTCTGTAAAAACTTTTAATTGGCATTCAGTCTGATTATAGTTTTAAGCAGTACTGTATTACATACTTACAGCTAAGTTTTCCTAAGAAATAAATAAATAAATAAACACCTAGCCCCAGAAAATAAATCTAAATTTAACATTTAGAATTTTGTCTAGCCGGGTATCGATCCTTGAACCCATAGTGAGTTCAAGAATCGATATCCGACTAAGACCAAGAGCGCTTTCGCATTAGGACGCAAGCACTGCGGCGGCAGCGCGTCAGCAGCGCGACTGCAGAGAATGCTTTCTTAAGTTCAATATTCAGTATAATTTTTAACACCTCCTTTCTTTTTTTTTGTTATCGAGGGGGAAACCTTCAAAAGGTACTCGCCGCCGTGGGAGCAACACCCCACGGGAGTATACGGGATTTTTACCTCATTAAAACACCTCAACGCTACTCCGGGATCTCCAACGGAACACAACTGGAGTCCTCCGAGCGCAATGCTCCTTTTGGGCCCTTCCCCGGTGACCGATTGATGCTTACCGTGCCTCTCGGGGCTTACGACGGCATGCGGCCACACATATCATCGGTCCAAGCTCCAACTCTAACTCCAGAAGCCCCTTTTAGTCGCCTCTTACGACAGGCAGAGGATACTGTAGCCCTATTCTGGTCCCGGAACTACAGGGACAAACACCTACCACTATTTACTATTTACTGAACCAACGAACTGTGATATGAGATAAGAGTGCATAAAAGCATTTTCTGAAAATACGAGTAACTTTAAACGAAGGAACTGTAACGAGATCGCAACTGCGACATTTTTCAAAACATTACTTCTCTTTGAGCTACTCGCAACTTTGAAGTATTTGTATTTGCATAGTCCACGTAAAGGAACTTGAAGTGAAATAAAACCGGCCAAGCGCGAGTCGGACTCGCTCACGAAAGGTTCCGTACAATTATCTATAAAAACGGCAAAAAAAAAAAACACGTTTGTTGTATGGAAGCTGACAGCCCGCTGTTGCGCGTTTTGATCAAGCACAAAACAAATCTATTGATTGTGAGCCCTGTTTAGTATTTATTTTCTTCTGGTTTTAGTAATTGTACTTGTATTACCAATAGAAATAGATGCCTATGAATATTTTAACTGTCTAGCTGTTACGGTTCACGAGATACATCCTGGTAACAGACAGGCGGACAGCGGAGACTTAGTAATAGGGTTCCGTTTTTACACTTTGGGTACGGAACCCTAATAAAAATAAAGTGCACGGTGTCAAAATAATGTCACTGCATTACAGACGTAGATTCTACAAAGTTTGTATTTAGCTTAACTAATATTACAAAAACTAACGTTTGTGAGGAGGAATGAATTTATGTTCCTTTTTCACGTAAAAACTTCATTATCGGATTTTGAAGAAATTTAGCACATAGGTAGTTTAAAATCTATAAAGACTTGTTTTTAGTGTGGATTAATATATCCGATACACTTTATCTATATATTAATACGAGAAGCAAAAACTTGTGATTCGTTTTTATGATACTTGCCGCAGGCGGAGGGGTATGAAATTATGCACGGTTATAGTTGATGTAGAGAAGGATTGCGCAATGCTAATATTTTTTTAAAATAATGCATAAAACATACCTAAAATCAACTAAAACACATTATCCACACTATTTTACATTTGGTATAAACACATACATAATAAATGAAATAGAATATTCAATGTCTTACTATGAAAACACATGACATCAAAAATGACAGATGTCTTTGTCAATATACCCGCTATTGTTTTTAAATGCAGCTTAGTTAACAAACCTCTTTTTACCTTTAACGAGTGCGTTCAAAATAATTTGGAAATTATTACAATTTATTTAAATTAGAGAAATATTGGTGCTACTTTGGACAATGTGAAGTTTAGTTTTTTGAAGTGAAACTTCTTTATCGGGGTTGGAAAAAAAATTAGTGTAACATTTTTTCGTCACGCGCCATCTTTTTCTGTTACGCGCCATCTTTTTTTTCCATTACGCGCCATCTTTTTGAACTTTTGAAGTGAAACTTCTTTATCGGGGTTGGAAAAAAATTTAGTGTAACATTTATTCGTTACGCGCCATCTTTTTCTTATCCCTACCACGCGTAATATTAGATAGATTATTATAGATTAGATTATTAGATAATAAAATCCTTTTATTAAACTTTATCTAATTTAATTTTATTTAACCAATTTCTGTAAAGTTGCATATAGTAAATTATTTTTTGAAAAATAACGTCATAAAGAAGTTTCACTTCTTACGAGTGTGCGCTAGTACAAGCACACAATTTTTTTAATTTAAATTACGGCTGAAATTCCACCGTTGCGGCGGGTGACTAGTAGTATGAAACATGATCAAACCGGGGAAATAAAAAGCTAGTAAAATATGATATTATATTATTTGATTGTTTTGTTGACATTTTGGATTCAATATTTGTCCATACCTCTATATGAATGTCTGTGTGTAAGATTGAATTTAGTTTTTTTTTATTTATCCCACTGAAATAGCAAACAAGCAGTCCACCTGATGGTAAGAGGTCACTGCCGCTCATGAACATCTGTAATCAACTTCATAAAGAACCTAGGTTCCATCTGAAGTCAATCACAAATGCGTTGCTACTCCCGAGGACTATGATGGTCGCATCATGTGAAAGTGTGCCGGCAACCACACCCTTCTATCGAAACGCAAGAAATGCTTCACGCTAGAAATAGGTTACAACAGTTAACAAGCGTAAAAGGCGATTATTTTAGATAGCAATACATTTACATTTTAATAACTTGTGACTTTAAAAAGTACGCAGTGCAAAGAATATTAAAACAACAGAGCTGTCGCTTTCGCCATTTTTCAAAACATTAAGTTCTCTGTGATAAGTTTGAAATATCCTCGCAACGTAAAGGTGCTCTTTAACAGACATAAATGCTCTCATTTGTTATTAAACTTTTGAAAGGACTTATTTTAACAGTTAAGTTTTTTAATAAACCTCAAATAGTCCGATTACTAAAGACATTTTAAACACTTTTAAAATATAATAATAACGTTGATATATATGCATTACGTTCTTACGCTTATGGATTTTTTTGAAAATGTTATTATTAGTGGCTTAATAACTCTTTGTAGTTCAATTTTGGAATCACCGACACGCTTATTTCTGCCTAATAACAACAGTATTAATTGCTCCTTTTTATATGATCGTAGTAGCAAACGAGCGTGCAGCCCACTTCCTGGTAAGATAATTATCTGTGAGCAATTTCATATAATAATCTGAGGCGTTCTACCTTAGGCGAAGTAGCGCATCCTTGGCCGAAGTGAGGTAACCTGATTTTATAAGATATTCGTGGGTGATAGTGGTCACTTGCCATCAGGTCGACTGCATACTTGTTTGCTTCTTTCATATTATTACAGATAATATATAATATATTGTATATAAACAGCTTAAATATGGATATTAACAATTCTGAATTCTCAACCGATTTCAGAAACATTATTGAGAGTTTTCCCTTACAAATTATGTAAGCTATATTTATAAAATCTTTCTCTTGTCAGCTTTTTAAATCACAAGTCCTTATAGTTGTACAATGTGTCCTTAGAGGTTAAATTATTTCGGAAAAACGTAATGAATGTGAAGGATAAAAAGGTTAACCGTAAAACGATTTTCCCGACCAATTGTACTTAGTAGGGTTATTTGGACCCTTGCGGGGGTATTTTTAGCGACGGGAGGGTTGAGTAGTTCCCTTAAGGCGATTAGTATACGGCCCTCGCAAGTCATAAAACACGGCCAGTCCGTACATGGAGCGTTTCTAGAAAATTGAATTGAGAATTTCACGAATGTCACAGATATTAGACTCAAATTATTTTGAGGTTAGGTACAGGTATATATCTTATGAACAGTCAAAGATTTATTTTATACTTAACGGTTTAATGCGGTTTTTTAATATATTTATATATGTTGATATTTCGATCCTGTTGTATGGATCGTGATCACGGTGAAACTGCGGTTGCGGGGAGAAACCGGTGACGTTGGGGTGTTGTTTGGTCATAATAATTCCGCGACAATATTAGTCTAAACTCATAGCTTAGTAGTTGAAACTCGGCATTTCAAACGAGGATCGAATCCTAGGCATGCACTACGCTGTCCCAGTAGTTCCGGGACCAGAGTAGGGCTACGGTATCCTCTGCCTGTCGTAAGAGGCTATTAAAGTGGCTTCTGGGGTTGCGGGCGGTAAGAGTGGAAGTTCAGACCGTCCAGCCAAGTGATCCCGTGAAGGACGATGGCATGTGTGGCCGCATGCCGTCTTAAACACTGAGAGGCACGGTGAGTATCAATCGATCACCGGGGAAAGGCCCAAAAACGGCATGGCGCTCGGAGGACTCCGGCAGTGTTCCGTTGGAGATACTGGAGTCCTCTACGTAATGCTGAGGACGGCCACCAACGGGGGGGGGGGGGAGCTTTAGTGAGGTAAAAATCCCATATAACCCGGCGTTGCTCCCACGGCGGCGGGCACCTTTTGAAGGTTTTCCCCTCGAAAACAAAAACAAAGGCATGCACTGTAGGCATGTTTCTACAATTATGTGTGTAATCTTGTAGAAATCATTATCACGACTTTACGACAAAGAAACATTGTGTGGACACTGACACAGTTGCGAATTAAAAAAATGATTTAGTACTTGGCCACCGTTGTAAATATGGCTTATAAATTCAATTGACGACAATATTATTAACAAATTTATGATTGTATGTAATCTTATACTATATATTTATGGAAGCTTATGTCTTTTGCTTGATAATTTATTAACTTTTGTAGGTGGTAGAACCAGTGTAGTTTGACCGAGGAAGTACCACCGCCACACCTACATATTTCTAGTGTGAAGCATTTCTTGTGTTTCGATAGAAGGGTGTGGTTGCCGGCACACTTTCACATGAGGCGACCATCATGGTCCTAGGGAGTAGCAACGCATCTGTGATTGACTTCAGATGGAACCCATGTTCTGTATGAAGTTGATTAGTGATGTCCATGGGCGGCAGTTACCACTTACCATGAGGTGGACTGCATGCCCGTTTGCTACTTCAATCAGATAAAAAAAAATATTAATGACCTGAATTTTAAATGTTAATTATTAATACTAATCTAACGCATTGGACTGTATATATGATCTGTAATGTTAGAAGTAAGTTTGATTGAAAAATAAATAAATAAATATATATAAATAAATATCATTCATGGATTTGAGCTTTGGATCCAGCAGTGGACAGCAATGGATTGACGAAATATGTTTATTTCCAAAAGATCGCAAAAATTGGATACATGGACATATTTAATACATGTAATTTAAATGTCAGAACGTTAACGTAAATGTTATGTAACGATATCTTGACGTATGACAACATAAAACAACATAAGTAAAATAAACAGTAAACATGATTAAATTACGTAGAGTAATTTTGAAATAATTCACTTAACATGACTTTGACGCTTTTATCAATTTGATTATTGAAACGAAAAAAATATTTCCATGTTTTGAAAATAAAAAATTACTTAATACGTGACCACAACAATATTAGGCGCATGAAACAAAAGCTGTAAAAAACGTTTCAACTGTCATGTGCCTAATTGTTATGTTCGACTAGTACTGTACTTATGATTAAATGGAGAAGTAATAGCTTAAGGGTTTAAACTCAGCTCTCAATCATAAGTAATACTGTGGTTTGAGACGCAACCACGCATCTCTATTTAATTTTACTATAGTTTGATTAAAAATTAAATCACCAGCATTACTCATCACTAGCACTACGTTGAAAAAAACATCGCGAGGACACCTACACTACTGAGGACACACACTGAGAATACTAAAGACAGTTCTCGGGAGCAGCAACGCATCTGTGATTGACTTCAGATTGTACATTGTTCTATTACAAAGAGGACTACGGGATCTCCAAAGGAACGCAACCGGAGTCCTCTAAGCGCGTTGCCTCATCGGGCTCTTTCCAGGTGAGCGAATGGGCCCACGGCTTTGTCTGGTCTTTACGGCGGTATGCGACTACGTATACAGCTATCCTTTCCGGGAGCGCGTGGCTGGACGGTTGGAGCTTCCACTCTTGCCGTCCGCAACACCGGAAGCCCCCTTTTAGTCGCCTCTTACGACAGGCAGGGGATACCATAGCCCTATTCTGATCCCGGAACTACAGGGACGAGTGCACCATCAATATATTGGGAGCCCTAACAACACACAAAGACAAAGAAAACTGGGTGTTAGTATATGTATATGTGTCGCGTCGCACCCACAACAAAACTCGACATTATCAATATTTTTTGTCATATGTCAAATCTAGAACCCTCTGTAATTGCGGAATGTCTTTGAAATATATTTCATCTCATATATATTTTTGGGTCAAATTTAATCTAACAAGAAATGAATATCGTCAAGCACATACGATAAATATTTATACCTTTTCTTATAAATAGTATATCAGGTATCGTGGAGTTGTGACCTAAAAAGAAGATTGAATTATAAATGTGATAATAAAACCTTCTTTCATGATCTTTATGATTTCGATTCCTTGTTTTATTAAGAGCAGTGATAGCCTAATGGTTTAAACTTGCCCTCTCGATCGGGAGATCCGAGGTTCAAACCCAGGCACGCACCACTGATTTTCCTAAATCTATGTTCGTATTAGAAATTAATTATCACTGCTTTTCGGTGAAAGAAAACATCGTGAGGAAATCTACGCACCCGAGAGAGAGTTCTTTAAAAAAAAGTTTTCCTAGGTGTGTGTAGTCCACTCATTCCGAGAGAAGACCCGTGCCCAGTAGTGGGATAGTAATGGGTTAGTTACGTGTTATCTATAAGAGTAGTAATAAGTCCTTTAATAATACCAGGTAATACCAGAGTTTTTTAAAAGATTGAAGTAACAAACGAGCATCCAATCCACCTGATGGTAAGTTGCAACTGCCCCTTATCGACATCTGTAAGCAACTTCATACAGAACAAAGTTCCCAATCTAAAATCAAACACAATGCGTTGCTACTTACGAGGACTAATGGCGCCTCATATACAAGTGATCTGGCGACCACATCCTTCCACCGAAACGCAAGAGCTACTTCAAGCTAGGAACATCATCAATGAAGCCATCCACAATGCCATGTCGAGTCATGAACAAAGGAGCGTGCAGTACTTGGTGTAAAGGGATCACTGCCACTCGTATAAATTAACGATCCATCTCTAACAGAAATGTTATGTGACTGGTCTGTCACAGATTACACAAATAGACCACAAATATGTATTTGCTGACTAAAGTTTGCAAGATTTACGTAACTTTACCAAAATCCTTTTCTTTTTTTTTGTTTTCGAGGGGGAAACCTTCAAAAGGTACCCGACGCCGTGGGAGCGACGCAGGGTTATGTGGGATTTTTACCGCACTAAAACCCCCCCGGTGGCCATCCTCGGCGCTGAAAAGGAAGACTCCGGGATCTCGAAACGACTTCAACCGGAATCCTCCGAGCGTGCTGCCCCATCGGGCTCCTCCCAGATGGGCGGCTGGGCCCACCACTCCGGCTAGTCTTTACGACGGTATGCGAACACACATACCGCCGTCCTTCCCGGGATTGCCTGACCGAACGGTTCGAGCTCCCACTCTAGCCGTCTGCAACCCTAGAAGCTCCTTTTAGTCGCCTCTTACGATAGGTAAGGGATGCCGTAGCCCTATTCTGATCCCGAAGCTACAGGGACGAAAATCCTTTTCTAAGTGTTGCTTTTATAATATGGTAATCTTAATTTGGTTCACATATACGTCAGAAGGCTTTTTCTCGAACTAACCTTAAGTTAAATTTGTGCATTTTTGGAGTTTACTATTTAAATATCGATTTGCATATGTAAGGGCCCGGTATGAGTAAAATGTGAGAAGTAAAATCTACTGATGAATGACCTCGTTACATTTTTTATTGAGTATAACGCCATCTACTTAAAACTATTTCATCAGTACGCGTGGAGGGTATGCATAGATTTCGTGATTACTTTTTACCGAAATCTCAATGGTATTTAAAATAGTAAATCGTTAAGATAAGTAATGTAAATACTCTGTAAATATGTACAATATTCATATTTCAAAACGTTTTTATAATTATATTAGATATAATATTTTCAAAATAAACCATGTATTGGTATTATTTATATCTTTAGTGTGGGAGTATGGCGACATCTATTTTAAATGCGAGTAAATTTCAGTCGTGCGTTGGAGCAGACACACACACACTTTTTTGTTTCAATTTTTATCTATATGGGATACAGTTTGATAAGCAAAAGTATATGGGTTCGATATCCATTCAACAATCCTATCAAGTCCACTGCTGGACGTAATTTTCCCCTAATTTACGCCACTTAATCGTTCTTGAGAGACCAGCATAGAGCGCTTGCAACACCTTGCCGCGTGTTTTGATCCAACAGTTACCCGCCATCTTCTTTAAGTCACTAATTTTCATTTAAAATCAAACAATATTTTGGTCCATTTATAAAAGTATAGTTCTCATACGTTATTCTTAAATAAGCAAGTTACGATAACTCTTCATATTGAGCAAACTATTATTTCCACCAAACTGCTCTTTACACATGTCCAAAACAATTTATTTTAAGTGTTATTTCAAATGTTGCGAAAATGGGCTATAACTGACCAGATAGTGTGGACAGATGCTTAGAGAAAACCAAAGCCTTCAACTGCGAATGAATTTCCCGCGCTACGTACAATGTTTGGTAGAGACAGACGATACAATGTGTGGGGGTGAAAAGGATGCAATATGTTCACAGAGTAGGTAACTCGACATTATGCCACCGCAATAGACATTATGTGGCCAGGCAAATCTTGACTCACAGAGACAGTTCTGTAGCAATATTAGAATTTGTAGTTTTCTATAGTTAGAACTTAGTGATTATATAATTTTATCACTTAAATGTTTTGAAAAATAACCTTGCTTTAGCTAAAAGTAAAAATTTAATTTTTCTCTCTTGGAATAAATAGAGCTTAAACTATATTCCAAACCTGGCCATATGTTAACTTATAGACGCTATTTACTTCCGAAAATTGTAGAGTTCAAGTAGTCTTTCAATTTATCATGTTAGAAATCTTCATACCTATCAATGATGGAATCTAAGCGCAATAGTTATTGTCCTTGAAAATAACACGTACGCTGATTCGAATCACAATTTAACTACGTCGGGAATAAAGAGGGTGACACACTTATTTGAGGTGTTAAATTGTTTTTCAGGGGCATGAACGCATCTGTGAACAACCACAGAGAATATTTTAAGTTTATCTGGGATTTATTACGTACATCTGTGAACGAGATTGGATACTTCTCATCAAATGGAATACACGATTTCACTATTATTATAAAGTCGTGAATAATATGTATACATGTTTATTTAATTGGTAGTAAAAACTCCAGTTCATTATCAGAATTCATACTACATCTTAATCAATATACATATAACTCACCATTAAATAAAGTGATCAAAGAAATGAATAAACCCGATAAATTTCTAGCCAGATCTTTTCAATCGGTGTCATATTCCGATTTGATGGTAGTAAAGAAAAAAAAGAAAATCGGTAAGTGCTCATGTAGCCCTATACAATATAAAGGCATTCCATTTATCATTGAAATCTATCCTAACATATTTAACAGTAATTTTAACAAAGTCTAAAAGTAAATTGTCATAAAAGTAATCTTTAATCGCAGTTAAACACATAATCTTACACTGTCTAAAAATCTACTAACACACAAATTACAGGAAGCTGTAAAACATACACAAAATAGACGCTAATTACTTCCAGTGATTTAATTTTAATGCACCATTAAGGTTTCTCTAAAAACAATGGTAAGATAATTGGTCGTTAAATGTTTCGTAACGTTAAAGGGGGATCTATCAACACGTTGCTACGGACACGGCGTTTTGTAAACAATGAAACTATAAATCTTGTTGAATTTACAATACGGTAATTGAGTAAACTTATTATAAAAGAAGTAAAAATACTCGCACGTTCGCAGATTAAAAGGCGGTATATAAAAGATGGGAAATTTTATGTAAATCCAAAGTGAGGACTTAATTAAATTTTAAAATACAAACGTGCACAACTTTAAAGTGATTTCAATGAAGAATCCTCAATGGGTTGTATTTTTTCTTTATTGTAAACTTATTTACATTCACAATGTGTACCAAATTCAGCGAAACAGCAATTCAGCGAAAGAGTAACATCACACATATATCCTGACAAACTTTCGCATTCATAATATGAACAAGATTTATCAATATTATAAATCATTATTTTATTTTCGGTTTCGGGACTTAGTGGACATAATTTGGACAATTATAATGTTTATAATGTTTAATTTGTGTTAAGTTATGGTGACACAACGTCCAAGACCAAGTAACTAGACCATTACTCCGCTTAGCAGTGTAAGTGGCAGGACGTTCAACAAAGTAATCTCCCAATTATCTCAGCCGATCCACTATTATGCATTCCGATCGCACGACATGATCAACTCCTACCCGCTCTGTGAAGCGTAAAAATCGAGGCAGAAGCTACTTGTCTATGTTAATACTTTACGAACTATAAAAATAAACGGCGTTAATCATGAAATGTACTTAGATTTCCCGCCATCCACCGACACACACTTATTTTCCTCTTATTAGTATCGTTCTACGCTAGTAAAACCCTTTATCAAAATAAATTAAAATTATACACGATTATATTACATTGACACTTCACTATACGAAAAAACACTAGGCCCCCAAAACAGTAGAAGAAATCATAAATCAAAGACAGGTACACAACTGAACTACTGTACAAACTTAATCTTTGCCGTTATCATCAGGCTGTGGCAGTCTGAAGCGATCCGCGCTCGCTCCCTCTCGCGTCCTGAAAACGTCCTGAAAACGAACGCGTTACATGAACGTAAGTAGCTCGTTTATTACACAACAGGTGGTTAATATCAGAAATACATTTTACCAGTAATTTTTATTAAACAGCGTTACCTGGGATTAATCTTACTTACCCGTGAGTCTGATTCGTCATCTCTATCGTATCTGTGCTGTCAAATATGAAGTGTAAAGAGCGGGATATACTTATAATACATTAATATTTTATGTAACGCTATAAAAACTGGGGTGCTGACTATAAGCTATATATTATCTATGTAAGTATTATGATTTCATGTTTTGCTATTTAATTTGTCAGGTCTACAAAAGCATTCCTATCCGAAATTATATAATGCAATTTGAATCATGATTACGTTGCATACTTATTTAATGTTCCGTGTTTTCATTACTCACAATGGAAAATTGTTAGGTATTTCTCGCTATAACTTTAGAAGGAAATACGGCAGACCTTCATAATTTTCGGACGAAAATATTCAATTTAAATCTGTATTGTTTACTTCCAAGGTCTTTTATAAGTAAAACATTGCTTCCTGTTTATCTCAGTTTCGGCACAAGTACTTACCTGTTGTTGATTTATTGCAAGGAAATTCTGAAATTTAAGTTTTAAGTGGGTGACCCAGTAAAGCCATCACATATATAAAATGTTAACAATGCGCTGAGATTAAGTTATATTTTTCGGTTTGTAAAATAAGTTTATTTTTTATCAAAAATATTACTTGGCATGACGGTTGAAACCCTTCCATGGATATTTGAAGGATACTTTTTATAATCAAAAAACACTACCTTACACTAGTTATAGAGACTGTAGGTGAAGGTGGTAGAACCAGTGTAGTTCGGCCGGGCAAGTACCACTGCTCTTCCTATTTCTAGCGTGTAGCATTTCTTGCGTTTTGATGGAAGGGTGTGGTTGTCGACACACTTTTATATGAGGCGACCATCATAGTCCTCGGGAGCAGCAACGCATCTGTGATTGACTTCAGATAGAACCCATGTTCTGTATAAATTTGATTACAGATATCCATGAGCGGCAGTGACCACTTCCCATCAGGTGGACTGTATGCTCGTTTGCTACTTTAATCAGATAAAAAAAGTGTTTTTGTTTATTCATAAGTGTATAATATCTACTGAAAAGCTGACAAAATGATCAAAATATAATTGTGTTATCAGTTCTTTATTTTACCGTTAATCGACCGCTAGTTTTGAGTGAAACAGTTGCAAACACACAAACATACTCACAAACCTACATTTATAATATTATTAAGATTTCATTGTGTATTCAAACTTAATGTACGAGGTTCGTGATAAAGTATTTTACGAGCGACGGATCGGTGAAAAAATTTACATAACGATCATTCGCGGGAACATTCTGCGTACTTTTGAATGCTTATTGTTTATTTGTTAAACTCGGCGAGTAACTGAGTGTCAAAATATTTAGAAGCTGTTTCAATAAAGAATGTATTTGAAAAATGTGGCTTTTGTATGATTTTCACTATGACATGCTATACTTTCGAATGTTTTGACTGCTTAATGAAGTGAAACTTCTTTATCGGGGTTGTTGAAGTGAAACTTCTTTATCGGGGTTGGAAAAAAATTTAGTGTAAAATTTTTTCGTTACGCGCCATCTTTTTCTATTACGCGCCATCTTTTTCTGTTACGCGCCATATTTTTTTTTCCGTTACGCGCCATCTTTTTCTTATCCCTACCGCGCGTGATATTGGATAGATTATTATAGATTAGATTATTAGATAAAGTTTAATAGAAGTCTTTTATTAAACTTTATCTAATTTAACTTTATTTAACCAATTTCTGTAAAGTTGCATATAGTAAATTATTTTTTGAAAAATAACGTCATAAAGAAGTTTCACTTCTTACGAGTGTACGCTAGTACACGCACACATTTTTTTGTTAGCTTAAAGTATTGCGTTTTATATCTGTTCGAAGGTATATAACATAATAATTTGTTTTTTTTTTTATGATTGAAGTAGCAAAGGAGCACGCAATCTACCTGATGGTAAGTGGTTACTGTCGCACATGGGCATCTGAGAGAACATACGGGAAATCGATTCTATCTGAAGTAAATCCCAGACGCGCTGCTACTCCCGAGTACTAAGATCGTCTTATAAAAGTGAGCCTCCAAACCGTTTCGACCAGTGGTATGAGAGGTAGCTAAGTTGTACCAGTTAGTCAAACCCACCTACAGGATTACCTGACTTATTATAAACGAATTTCCATTAAATTAATGTTTAGCAATTGGTCAATAACACACACTGCACCAACATGCAAGCCAGGCGCTGTTACTATTGGAAAAAAAACACCATTTCTGTGGGACTGTGTGTAGCAATGGACCTAAACAGGCTTATAGATGCAATCTTATTTAATATCGCTTAGCTACGTCGTACATCTTAGATGGAAGGTTCAGTAGTACTCAGACATACGCTTCAATAGCAATTACTAAGAACAACAATCACTAAACGTTATTTATCCAAGATAATTGGAAATGCCGCAGATATTCTATTTTCGTACCAACGTAACCTATTGTACGTAAACAAACTATACCTTAACGAATGTTTAAACACGTAATTCAGCGCTTTAATGAAATAGCGAACGAAATAGAATGGCAACAATGGGATTAGTGAAGCTTATCAAATTGGTATGCATGCTGATGCTAATATATGGTAATAATTAGTGTAATGTTAGGTATAGTCATCTGAATCTTATTAATATTAAATGCGAGGACGTATGCGTGTTTCTGAGGATATTTGTGTATTACTCTATCATTCAGCAGTGATAGCCTAATAGTTGAAACTTGCCCTGTCGATCGGGAGGTCCGAGGTTCAAACCCAGGCACGCACCACTGATTTATGTGCGCATTAGAAATTAATTATCACTGCTTTTCGGTGAAGGGAAACATCGTGAGGAAACCTATACACCCGAGAGTACTTAAAAAAAAATTGTGTGAAGTCCACCAATCCGCACTTGGCCAGCGCGGTGGACCATGGCCTATAACTCTCTCATTCCGAGAGAAGACCCGTGCCCAGCAGTGGGAAAATAATGGGTTGACGACGATGACTCTATCATTCAAAAGCTACCTGTGAGATTTGCCTGAAATTTGGCACAAATACATATTTTTTGACCTTTTTTTTACGGGGGATACCTTCAAAAGGTACCAGATGCCTTGGGAGCGACGCGGATTATGTGGGATTCTTACCGCACTAAAACCCCTCCGGTGGCCGTTCTCAACGCTGCGTGGGGGACTCCGGGATCTCCAATGGAATACAATCGGAGTCCTCAGAGCGCAATGCCTATTTCAGGCTCTTCTCTGGTGAGCGAATATGATCAACGCACCTTCTGTTATTTACGGTGGCATGCGTCCACACATGCCACCGTTCTTCTCGGAGTCGCTTGGCTGGACGGCTCGAGCTCCCACTCTAGCCGTCCGCAACCCTGAAAGCTCCTTTTAGTCGCCTCGTAAGACAGGCAGGGGATACCATAGATTAACATATAGAATATTGTATTACCCCGGGTTAGGGATCAAAAGAAGACAAAACCGTGTTTGATTACCTCTACCGCGGTAACCAATAAGGCGGGAATAAACTAGAAAAAATACATAATGATATATAGAGGTAGCCAAGAAATATTTTTTTAAAGATGTAGCAGACTTAATTAGACGAATTTGTATTTTAGCTTTTCCTGTTTGTAAAAGGAAAAACATGTTCTTAACATGTTCTTTAAAGCCGCAACAGTGCTGACTGCTACTAGGATACAATTGATTCGACACGATATATATATGTTCATATCCTCTGCTTCAATAGATGTAACAACATCAATAAAGAGTCAGTTTAAAATACTTGAATATTGTTCTCATAAAAATAATTTAATTGATACTAGTAAGTACATATTTTTTGGAAAAAAATTCAGCGTTGTGCTTTTAATTTGTTTTTAGGAAGTGACAAAGCTTATTTATTGATTTTGACTTGACGTGTCTCTGGTTCTTATAAGAACTACTGAAGTCCCTAAAGCTTTCCAGGGGGTAGAACCAATGTTGTTCAACCGGAGAGGTACGTCCGCCACACCTATATAATTCTGGCGTAAAGCATTTCTTGCGTTTTGATGGAAGGGGGTGGTTGACGGCACACTTTTACATGAGGCGACCATCATGGTCCTCGGGAGTAGGAAAGCATCTGTGATTGACTTCAAATAGAATCCATGTTTAATGTGCAGTTGATTAAGGATGTTCATGTGCGGCAATGACCACTCAACATCAGGTGGACTGCATGCTAGTTTGCTACTTAGATCAAAGATAAAAAAAAAATGTTTCAAAGAAATGAAAAAGGTTGTTTATTTATTTATTTTGACTGGACGTGTCTCTGGTTCTTTTAAGAACCCTAAGGTATATAACAATAAATTTAGTTGGAAACCGATTAGAAAATTTTACCCAAGGGATTTTTGTCTTCGGGAAAATATATGTACAAAAGTTAACTTCACAGATGTTATTTTGTCCCCGGACGAAGTTTAAATTGGTTGGGGCGGATTTAAATTACTTTTACCATTTGCTGTCAATTCCATTACCCCATAACCTTTTCTGTAACATGGGTTTTTCTCGATTTATGCTAAAGTAATAAACAAATACTTTGTACCAGAAATGTAATGTAAATATAACAAAAGGCAATACTTTTAAAGGTAACGGATTTTTTTACAAGTGTTTTTTTTTAAGATTAAAGTCACTGCCGCCCATGGACATGTGTAAGCAAGTTATTAAAGTGTATGGGTTCAATCTGTAGTAATTGTAGGAGCGTTGTTTCTTCTAAGCACTAAGATTGTCGCCTGATACAATAGTGCGCTGATATCAACAATTCAACACCCTTCCATCGAAACGCAAGAACTGCTTCACGCTAGAAATAAATGTGGCGAAGTTACCTTCCCCGCCAAACTGCATTGGTTCTACCACCTGGTCAAAAGTATTACATGTTCGTAAAGGTCGTTACTTTTCCAAGTTACGTTTAGTTACGAGCTAAGTTTAGCAAAACACACTTTCTACACTCATAGTCCCACGTTAGGAGTTCCTAGGACAAAACAGACCCTTCTCAGCATTATGCTGGTTGATTTTTTCAGCCAGCGCTGGTCTTCCGTAGGATCCGAATGGTGAGGTCAAGTCTGGTCAAATTAAACTAAGTTTATTTGGCTATGGGGCTTAATATAGTGGTGTCTGTCTGTTGACAAAACAGGGAAGAAAATGATTTCCAGCAGTGAACTTAAAAAGTCTTTTTTTTTCCTTTTTTCTCGGGGGGTGGAACTTTCAAAAGGTACCCGACACCGTGGGAGCGACGTAGGGTTATGTGGGATTTTTACCGCACTAAAATCCTCCCGGTGGCCGTCCTTGGCGCTAAAAAGGAGGACTCCGGGATCTCGAAACGACTTCAACCGGAATCCTCCAAGCGCGTTGCCTCATCGGGCTCCTCCCAGATGTGCGGCTGGGCCTAGTACGTCTCGCTCCGTCCGCTCCGTCTAGTCTTTACGACGGTATGCGACCACACATACCATCGTTCTTCCCAGGATCGCCTGACTGAACGGTTTGAGCTCCCACTCTAGCTGCCCGCAACCCCGGAAGCCCCTTTTAGTCGCCTCTTACGACAGACAGGGGATGCCGTAGCCCTATTCTGATCCCGGAACTACAGGAACGGGACCTTAAAAGTCTAATCGAAGGATTATGATTTGCGAACGAAGTCGCGGGGTGAAGTTGTGGAATATTTCTGAGAAGTTCTGGCAACAAGCTCAACAAAGTTCCTGTTCTTGTTATTGCTTTTAGTTTTCTAATATTATCGATGTTAATTATTTTGAAATCATGTTGTTTCTTGCACAGTAAATTAATTAGCGTGTTATTACTTTGCGTTTTTGTTTTGGTATTTGTAATTTTGTGTAATTGAGTGTAATAAAATTACAGTTTTTCGTTTCCGTTCAAATATTTGTTCACAATGTTTCTGTTCACAAAAAATAGGGCTTGGACGTCTACTATGTGCTTATAGATTTTTTTTTAATGTTTATATCTGTTTGTCTGTGAATCTAAAAGTGCATCAAACTATTATTACGGAATTTAATATAAGGAATCTAAATATATTTGTAGTGTCGTCAACCCATTATTGTCCCACTGCTGGGCACGGGTCTTCTCTCTGAATGAGAGAGTTTTTTTAGGTCATAGTCCACCGCGCTGGCCAAGTGCGAATTGGTGGACTTCACACACCTTCGGGGACCTTTTTTCTTAAAGAACTCTCGGGTGTGTAGGTTTCCTCACGATGTTTTCCTTCACCGAAAAGCAGTGATAATTAATGTATAATACGCACATAAATCAGTGCCTGGGTTTGAACGTGTTAAATCTTAAAAGTACTAAATACTGTTAAATCTTAAAAGTATTCTAAAGGGGACAGTTATGTCTTTGGTACTATGTATTTCATGCCAAAATACTGGTCGGCTTTTGCTGAAATTTGACCCTATAATGTATTCCCTGGATTAACACATACCGTCCACATTACCGTTGATTATTTTAATCGACAATTAATAAGCCCGGAGCGGGAGGAATTGCGAGAATAAGAATAATAAAAAAATCCTTTGAACATGATACATATCCAAGGGCCGTTGTTTGACAAAAGTTTACTACTAGAACATTATTTTCTATGGCATACTTTAGTTATTTTCAATGCCGTAAATCACATAAAACATGTCTCAAGAATATCATACTGACCCAGAAATAATCGTAACGTGCTCTATTTCTGCTTCTGTCAACTTTGCTTTTTTATTGCATTTCTTTTCTCAATATTACGTTCTTACGCACGTATAAAACTATAATTTATTAAAATATATATATATACACAAAATAACAGTTTCTGTTTTAAAGTATCTAGAGATCTATCTATTCTCGAGATCTAATTGAGCCTAGGTTTGAGCAAAATAATCGTGAGGTATAATTTTTATTAGTCTACTAGCAGCCGCTGAAGAGTGTGCATGCCTTTTTTTTTGAGGGGGAAACCTTCAAAAGGTACCCGAAGCCATGAGAGCGACGCAAGGTATTTGGGTTTTTAACCGCTATAAAACTTCCCCCCGGTAGCCATTCTCAGCTCTAAAAAGAAGACTCCGGGATCTCCAAATGAACGCAACCGAAGTCCTATAAACGCGTTGTTGCCCCATCGGGCTCTCCCAGATGAACGGCTGGACGCGCAGCTCGGTCTGGCCTTTACGAAGGTATGCGACCACACATACCGCTGTTCTTCCCGGAGTCGCCTGACCGAACTGTTCGAGCTTGTACTCTAGCCGCCCCAGAAGCCCCTTTTAGTCACCTCTTACGACAGGCGGGGGATACCGTAGCAGATTCTGATCCCGAAACTCCAGGGACGCGAGTGCGAAATACCTACTCATAAAAAGACGAACAAACTTTTTTTTTTTTTTTATACTTTAACCTAACGATAAGGCAGACAGGCTACCTGATGGAAAGTAGTCACCGTCGCCTGTGGACATTCGCAACACCAGAGGATTGGCCAATGCATCGCCGGCTTTGCAGGAGAGCTCTTTTCGCACCTTTCTTGAAGAACCCCATGTCATAGCGCTCCGGGAATACCTCAGAAGGAAGCTCATTCCACAACTTGCACGTCCGTGGCAAAAACGAGCGTGCAAACCGAACCGTGGAGGACCGCCACGAGTCCAGTTGGTGTGGATGGAACTTCATCCTTCGGCGAGTGGTGCGGTGAAGAAAAGGTGACGAAGGCACTAGGTCAAAAAGTTCCTCGGAACACTCGCCTTTGTAAAGCCGGTAGAACACGCAGAGGGAGCCTATGTCCCTCCGCAGGCTTAAGGGTTCTAACCGATCGGTGATCCGTGGGTCGTTGACGATTCGGATCGCACGTTTCTGCACGGAGTCAAGTGGGTTAAGTTGGTATTTGGGCGCCCCTGCCCATAGATGCGAGCAGTAATCCATGTGGGGTCTCACTTGAGCCTTATAAAGCAGAAGGAGTTGCCCCGCAGTGAAGTACCGCTCGGCCCTACTCAGAACGCCCCACTTTTTGGATGCCAACTTGGCTTTAACGTCCAAATGACTCCGAAACTGCACATCACACGAGATGTCAACGCCCAGGATCCCTATGCTTTTGTCAATGGTGAGAGAGGTCCCTTGGAACTTTGGCGCCATGACAAATGGGGCTTTTTTAGCGGTAAACGCGCAGACTTGTGTCTTCGTGGGGTTGAACTCAACTAGGTTAAGTCGACCCCATTCTGAGACCCGCTCCAGAGAGTGCTCGATTTCAGACACAAGTCGAATTCTGCTTTCCTGCACGAGTATCCGAGAGGTGTTTGCACGGCCCGTGTACAAGGCATCTCCCGTGCTGTCATCTGCATAGCAATGCATGCTACCGACTTGCTGCAACATATCATTGATATGCAGAATGAACAGCGTAGGGGAAAGAACGGAGCCTTGAGGAACACCAGCATTGATGGTCTTCATGCCTGAGCAGCACCCATCAACCACAACTTTAATATGCTGCTCAGACAGAAAACTGGCGATCCACGTGCACAACCTCTCGGGAAGACCGTAAGATTGAAGCTTCGTGAGAAGAGCCCTGTGCCAAACCCGGTCGAAGGCCTTTGCAATATCCAGGCTAACCGCCAAAGCCTCCCTATTGCTCTCTATGGCTTGCTAAACTAAAATAAACTTACAAATTACTTATGTGTTACATCAGAGCATGTAACTTAGTTCTACCCTAAA